>JAVJIF010010106.1:0-150533 GCA_038442645.1 Agave tequilana | reverse complement strand
CCCTGGATAGAGAAAGCAATTCTCTAAAAGGTCTCTGAATTCGAGAGAGCGCACGGTGCGTTATGAAGAAGCCTCTGCTTGTGGAGTCCTCTTTTTTCCCGATCCTCCCTCCTTGTACCCTGGCGGGCTATTTATAGGGAGAGCAAGGGTATAATCGTCCCTGAAAATATGGAAACAGATTGAATCGAATTGTTTAAATCTGGAAAGTAGCCTTGCTGCGAGGCTAGGATCAGCTTCTGCGAAGCTAGAATGGCAGGTCGGTTGACCTTCTTGATCCTTCCATATCGTTGGAGGATTTTCCCTGATCTTCTTACTCGTTTTTAGAAGAGTCAAGAGATTGTGGCAATCAACTGCCAAATTTGATCTCTGATTTGATCTTAATTGGATTTGATCTGATTGGATCCGATCTCATCCGGAGATTTGATTGGTCAAAGGTTGACCATAGTAGACCAATAGCGGAGCTGTCCGCATTGAGCTCGTAGCAGAGCTAGAGACGGTTTCTGGCGAAGTCCGAAAGAAACCCTTTGGCGGAGTTGGAAGTCCTCTGTGGCGAAGTTTGCGAGTTAGCTTCTTGGCGAGGCTTTGGATGGCTTCAAGGCGAAGTTGGGTGATATTAGCCTCTCAAGCGAGGCTATCCCTTTGGGCTCATGCGATGCTAAGTGCTAGCACCTTAGACCTGCTGAGGTCTGTTTTAGAAACAATCCGGTTCACTGTCTACTTGCTGGATCAGTGGAGTCCAAGTGCTTCCTTGTCCCTCGGAGATGGGTGAGAATTGGTCTTCAGCTCGTCTGTCACTTGTCTTTGTAAATGTCAACAAGTTTAGACATTGTTCAGACAATAAGAATCTTGTTTTTTTAAGTGTCAACAGTCCACTATGGTGTATATTATTTTATTATGTTACTTGGAAACCCATGGTCGAGGAGTTCTTATCGGGTAGGTGTATCCCGTGCATACCCGGGATCACGGCCTTAACAAACCCTGGCTGCTGAGACCAGGGCCCTCCGCTAAGAGGGGAACATGAATCAAGTAACGAGAGCTCATGGAGCAATTGGTAGGCAGCACTACCGTCCCCTGCAGTGGGAAAACAATATGGATCCAGTACATCACCGATAAGATCTAATCAACCGTCGAGTCTCCCCCATACCCAAGTTAGCTTTATGATCTGATATATCAAGTATACAATGTAACAGGAACAAATACAGTACATGATACGGTAACATGATAACTGGACCAGAGCTCTGTTGATAGCATAGAACAATATAACGGGAAACGGGAACAATATAACGGGAACAATATAACGGAACAATATCACAATCGATGTGGGATTCCACATATCACATATCAACAGCTCTCATGTCCAGTAACGGGAATATCCATATCAGTAACAGGAAACAATCATATAACATGACTACGGTAACATGGAACAACAATACGAACGGGAATCCATATGACAAGAATAAAGAAACCATACATGCATGTGTAACAGGGATATGGAAACATGACATGCATGTGTAACAGTGATATGTAAACATGACATAACGGTAACAATAATATGAAATGCGGTAGTCCGTGCATTGGTCTATCCGTGTACCAGTGGAACATCTATGTGTAGCAAGAATCCGTGTAATATCTCTGTGATAGTGCATGTAATAACAGTGATCAGTGCATCCATGTAACGAGGATATCAATCTAACATGACGGTATCAATGTACTAGTGTATCCGTATATCAGTAGGTCACAAACATATGTAATGGTGAGACGTGTACATGAACTACATGAAAGCTACATGCAATACCGATATAAGTGTAACCGATATCTACATGCACTATGGTGCTTAGTGTACCAGTGGGTCGTAAGAGTGACAGTGGAATAGTGACAAGATCCCGTATAATGAAGTACGCGGTCTTGGTGTCCAAGTAGCAGTAGTGTGTAACTATAATAGTTATCCATGCAGTGACAATGTCTAGTGATTCATTAATTGATCATCTAGCTTAGTGTCTATGTTTACTCACATTTGTATACAGATTCTTATTACAAAACATGACGTTTCTCGAGTTAAGTTATTAATTTAACAGTGCTAGTGCTTAACCCATAATTAGGTTCATAACGAAAGCTAAATATGAATAAATAAATATAATTTAGAAAAAGAAAACACTCACAAACTAGCCATGGGAAGGTAGCTCTCTTTCCCACGATCGCAACGGATCCAAAATCGTCCAAATCGGAGTCGGATGCTCCCGATATCGCCCGAACGCTAAAAATAATCAAAATGGGTTAAATATGTAATAACAGATTTTAAATGCAATAATAAAAAAAGAAGGGGGTTTTATGAAAATTACCTTTAATGGGTTTTGGAGCGGGTTCGGACTGTTAACGGTCGGGTTTAGGGCTTATAGGGTTTTTACTTAACCCTATTGGGTTAACGGGTTTGGGTAAAACCCAAACCCACAAAAAAAAAAAAGGGCGGCAGCAGCTTGCTGCTGCCGCCTACCACAGCCAGCCGGCCAGCTGGGCTGGCCGGCGGCGCTGGCTGGCCGCCGCCGGCGGTCATTCCGGCCAAGAGAGAGGATGAGAGAGAGGGTGATGAAGAGAGAAGCAAAGAGAGGGAAGGAAAGAAACAGAGAAAGAAAGAAAAGAAAATAAAAGAAAAGAAAAGAAAAGAAAAGAGGAAGAAGGAGAAGAAGAAAGGGAGGAGGAAGGAGGAGGTGGCGCCGGTCGGGGGAGGCGCGCCGGCCGGGCTGGGGCGCGGCCTGGCCTGGTTACAGGTTGCCCCCCTGTTTTGGGTCGCCCGAGAGAGAGAGAGAGAGAGAGAGGTTAGGGAAAGAGAGAGAGAGAGAGAGAGAGAGGAGAGAGAGAGAGATTTTATAGGGGGAGAGAGAGAGAGAAGAGTCGGTGGAGATGGGTAAGGCGCGGTGGGGGAGAACTCGCTGGAAAAAGGAGAAGAGGAAAGAAAAAGAAAAGGAAAGAAAAGAAAATAAAGTATAAATAATATTATTTAGTTTGGCCTAAAAATTCGACTAGCTCCGAACGGTGCCCAAAAATTACAAAAAATAGAGAAATATCCTGAGACGTAAGTTGAAAACGGTTTGAAGAATTCAATCCGGTTTGTAAATTAAAAATCCCGAAGTGTGTCGCCGATATCGGGCGACACCGGTTTGGCAGGATTTTCGATAAATTCAGAAAAATTCCCAAAAATACTCTAGGTAGATAATATGATTCTAAGACATATGGTGAAAGCGGATTCTCAAAAAAATCCATTTGTGAAATAAAAATCGTAGAGCGGTTATCGGTATCGGTCGACACCGACTACAGAGATTTTCCAAAATAATCCAGAAAAATCCCAGAAAATCCTGAAAAATCTAAAATATTAGAAAATGATTTTGAAACTGAAATCAGCTCAATCGGACTACTACGAAGGTCAAATCAATTTTGTACGTCGTATCGCGTACTGATACTGTGATACGTACACCGGGGATCAGGGGGTTACATTTCTCCCCACCTTACAAAAAATTGCGTCCTCGCAATTTCTATTCAGGTGTGAGAACAATATCTCCAACCCCAAAGCCTAAAGGGTACGGGTCCACGACACTTCCACTGCGCACTCTGCTATCTCTAAGGAACGCGGGATGAAGAAGTATGATAGTAAACGCATAACTAACGGATTGGAAACAAGAGATGAAAAGAAAGCAAGAAGGAAATCAGATATTCTGGTGGACAAGTGTCAGTACGGAATACACAAGAGTCGAGGAATGAATTGTCAATAACATGGTATTCTTGTACTCGTTGTTGGAATCCCCAAATTCAGATACAGACAAGTTTGAATCTGAATCTGCTTGTACTGTTGGTATGAGCCCGAGTATTGACCCAGGTGGTTACCCACACCAGGTGGGAACCTAGGCTCTGATACCACTCAGTAACGCCCCGATCCCGCAGGTACGAGGACGTTATGGCGACGTACATACGCGAGGTGCAAACAACCTCACGCGTACGTTAAGCCTCAGTACAGGGAATCACCTCCATAGACATAATGGTTCCAGCAGGAAATAAGTACAAGAATACCTGCAGAAAGGGGGTTAGTGATCATAACAGATATAAAAATAGGGATAAATGAGATAACAGAAATAAATACCAGATACCTAAAAGAGAGTCGATGAGGAATCTCCTATGTGACTCCAAGGCACTATCTGATAATACGGTAGCTCGGATCTCCAACCTGGGCATGCAAACCCAGGGTCGTCAGAAAGCGACCTAGTGAGTGGTAAATGAAGGAGGCAATAATAATGTACTATAGCAATACAAGCACAATAATAATAGATAATACATGCTGTTGTATAGTGATACCATATCCTAAGCATATAATAAGCATATAAGTAGCATCAGAAGTATCTAAACATGAAAGATATAAGCATGTTATACCGTCACTACCTGCCGGTTATCATCAGGTCATGTCTTTAGGCGTGTCCGGTTTATATCATAAATACTGTAGTCTAGTGGCGACGTGATAGCAGTGACCATACAGGTGGGCATATGCAATATGAAAATGCAGGTGGGCATATGAAAACAGAATAGATGCAATGCAGAACATGCGTAGTATGCCACCACAGAAAGAGTCACATGTACCAGGTAAAGTAACAATGTATACATGTAACATGATAGCGGATAAATGATCAGGTACAGTAACAAGTACAACGAAACAATAGTTTACATGTATCAGGCAAGTCATGTTATTTATACAATAGTAGCAATTAGTACCACCTGGTATTTTAATCAATCTCTTCCAGTGTCCCATACCACTGGCAGTTCATACTGGAGCCCGCACTCCAGTCGAACCCATCCGGACATGGCCTACGAGTACCATTATCCAAACGAGAGAGTGATCAAATAACAAGTGTTCCCGACGTCCACTATGGTGTATACTGTTTTATTATTTTACTTGGAAACCCATGGTCGAGGAGTTCTTATCGGGTAGGTGTATCCCGTGCATACCCGGGATCACGGCCTTAAACAAACCCCGGCTGCTAAGACCAGGGCCTCCGCTAAGAGGGGAGCATGAATCAAGTAACGAGAGCTCATGGAGCAATTGGTAGGCAGCACTACGTCCCCTGCAGTGGGAAAACAATATGGATCTAGTACATCACCCGATAAGATCTAATCAACCGTCGAGTCTCCTCCATACCCAAGTTAGCTTTATGATCTGATATGTCAAGTATACAATGTAACAGGAACAAATACAGTACATGATACGGGTAACATGATAACTGGATCAGAGCTCTGTTGATAGCATAGAACAATATAACGGGAAACGGGAACAATATAACGGGAACAATATAACGGGAAAATATCACCATCGATGTGGGATTCCACATATCGCATATCAACAGCTCTCATGTCCAGTAACGGGAATATCCATATCAGTAACAGGAAACAATCATATAACATGACTACGGTAACATGGAAAAATAATACGAACGGGAATCCATATGACAAGAATAAAGAAATCATACATGCATGTGTAACAGGGATATGGAAACATGACATGCATGTGTAACAGTGATATGTAAACATGACATAACGGTAACAATAATATGAAATGCGGTAGTCCGTGCATTGGTCTATCCGGTACCAGTGGAACATCTATGTGTAGCAAGAATCCGTGTAATATCTCTGTGATAGTGCATGTAATAACAGTGATCAGTGCATCCATGAAACGAGGATATCAATCTAACATGACGGTATCAATGTACTAGTGTATCCGTATATCAGTAGGTCACAAACATATGTAATGGTGAGACGTGTACATGAAATACATGAAAGCTACATGCAATACCGATATCCAGTGTAACCGATATCTACATGCACTACGGTGCTTAGTGTACCAGTGGGTCGGTAAGGGTGACAGGGAATAGTGACAAGATCCCGTATAATGAAGTACGCGTGTCTTGGTGTCCAAGTAGCAGTAGTGTGTAACTATAATAGTTATCCATGCAGTGACAATGTCTAGTGATTCATTAATTGATCATCTAGCTTAGTGTCTATGTTTACTCACATTGTATACAGATTCTTATTACAAAACATGACGTTTCTCGAGTTAAGTTATTAATTTAACAGTGCTAGTGCTTAACCCATAATTACGGTTTCATAACGAAAGCTAAACATGAATAAATAAATATAATTTAGAAAAAGAAAACACTCACAAACTAGCCATGGGAAGGTAGCTCTCTTCCCACGATCGCAACGGATCCAAAATCGTCCAAATCGGAGTCCGGATGCTCCCGATATCGCCCGAACGCTAAAAATAATCAAAATGGGTTAAATATGTAATAACAAGATTTTAAATGCAATTATAAAAAGAAGAAGGGGGTTTTATGAAAATTACCTTTAATGGGTTTTGGAGCGGGTCAGGCTGTTAACGGGTCGGGTTTAGGGCTTATAGGGTTTTTACTTAACCCTATTGGGTTAACGGGTTTGGGTAAAACCCAAACCCACACAAACAAAGGGGCAGCAACAGCTTGCTGCTGCCGCCTACCACAGCCAGCCGGCCAGCCCAGCTGGCCGGCGGCGGCGGTCATTCCGGCCAAGAGAGAGGATGAGAGAGAGGGTGATGAAGAGAGAAGCAAAGAGAGGGAAGGAAAGAAAATAGAAAGAAAAAAAAGAAAATAAAAGAAAAGAAAAGAAAAGAAAAGAGGAAGAAGGAGAAGAAGAAAGGGAGGAGGAGGAGGAGGTGGCGCCGGCCGGGGAGGCGCCGGCCGGAGGGGAGGCGCCGGCCGGGCTGGGGCGCGGCCTGGCCTGGTTACAGGTTGCCCCCCTGTTTTGGGTCGCCCAGAGAGAGAGAGAAGAGGTTAGGGAGAGAGAGAGAAGAGAGAGGAGGAGAGAGAGAGAGAGTGGGATTATGTGAGAGAGAGAGAGAAAGAGAGAGAGATTTATAGGGAGAGAGAGAGAAGAGTCGGTGGAGATGGGTAAGGCGGTGGGGGAGAACTCGCGGAAAAAGGAAGAAGAGAAAGAAAAAGAAAAGGAAAGAAAAGAAATAAAGTATTAAATAATATTATTTAATTTGGCCTAAAATTCGACTAGCTCCGAACGGTGCCCAAAAATTACAGAAAATAGAGAATATTATCCTGAGACGTAAGATGAAAAACGGTTTGAAGAAATTCAATCCGTTTGTAAATTAAAAATCCCGAAGTGTGTCGCCGATATCGGGCGACACCGGTTTTGGCCGAATTTTCGATAAATTCAGAAAAATCCCCAAAAATACTCTAAAGTAGATAATACGATTCTAAGACATGTGGTGAAAGCGGATCCTCAAAATACAACTCGTTTGTGAAATAAAAATCGTAGAGCCGGTTATCGGTATCGGTCGACACCAACTACGGAGATTTTCCAAATAATCTAGAAAAATCCAGAAAGAAAATCCTGAAAAATCTAAAATATTAGAAAATGATTTTTGAAACTGAAATCAGCTCATCGGACTACTACGGAGGTCAAATCAATTTTGTACGTCGTATCGCGTACTGATACTATGATACGTACACCGGGATCAGGGGGTTACACTAACCCTAACCCTAAAACCCAAACCCTAACCCTAACCCCTTAACCCCAACCCCAAAACCTGACCCTGACCCTGACCCAGGGGCGGATTAGTAGTTGGCTGGGCCGGCTACAGCCCGTCCCAAATCTTTATGTTAGGCCTTAAACCCTCGTTCATTAAAGCCCGGCCCAGCTCACAATACTAAAAATTTGAACCCACAGTTCTCGAGCCATCTTCTCGTGACTCTCGTCCTCAAGTCTTTTTCTTCTATAGATCGAAATAGAATATCAACGCTTTCTCCTTCCTCGATCCGATTCCGATCAAAGTTGAGTCGTCGGGTGACTCGGGTCGAAGTCGAAATCTCTTGCCATCGTCCTCATCAAAACATCGAAGCCTAGCGTCGCCCTCGCCTCCTCGGTCTGTTCTTCTTCTCTTCTCGAATCTCAAGTCGAAGTCGACGACACTGCAGGTAAAAAAATTTAGTTCCAATTGATTTCAATTTCAATTAGATTTCAATTCCAATTCCAATTTCATTTCTCATTTTTGTTGTGTAGATTGCTTTCTCAGTTTTCAATTTCAATTCTCATTTAGGTTTTTTTTTAAATTTTAGATTCCGATTTCAATTTCAATTCTCAATTCTCAATTTCAGTTTAATAAAACAACCAATGTTTGATGCTGGATTTTGATTGTGAAATTTTTGATGCTGGATTTGATCAGTTAATTATATTTTTTTGATGCTGTATTTAGGAAATTAGGAATAATTAATTTTGTATTATGTTGTTGGTATAGGTTTTGGAATTTTAGAGATTTTTTGTTATTTTAGGTTGCAACGATCTCTGATAATGATGAAGTGCATCATTGATTAATTTAGCTTTACTATGTTTAGATTATTATTCTTTCTCACTCTATCTTTTTTTTTTTTTTTTAAACTTTTAATATTCTATTTTGGTATTAGGGGAGTGAATGGAGGAAGAAACTCCAGTTTGAAATATTGGAGTTGGAGTTGCCTTTGGTAAGAATACTTGGATGTAGTAATTTTTTTTTCATTTCACATTTTGTGAGTAAATGTTGCCTAATTTGTGTTTTGTTGACACAAATGTGCGATTTCTAGTGAAGTAGAGGAAGGAGCATTGTGCTTCGAAGTTCCTTGCATTAAACTCCCCTTGGTAAAATGTCTTACATTACTACAAGCTTTATTGTTTTCCTAATTGGCTTTCTTATTAGAATTTTGATAACCATCAGTTCAATGTTATGAAACATAGATGAAACTTAGCTGTCGGGCTGGTACTTAAGGAAATTATTTTTGTGTGATTTAATTGGAACTTCATTTAGTAGCTAAAAATAATGAAGAGAAGTGTACATGTAAAAAAGTAGTTTATAGTGTTTTTCATGTTGTATTAATTCAAACATTTTCTTTACTATCATAGATTATCATGTTGCAAAGAAATCTTCTTTCATTTTTTAAACAAAGCGATGAGCCTCCTTCCAAGTTACAAGACTCAAACCTAGGGAAGTTGAGGAGCAACCTCCTTCCACATCTCAACTTCCTTTGAATGAGATTGACTCCACTTCTATAGAGCGTGATCCGGGAAAACGTCGTCCAATATCAGCATACGATGTGAATCGGCGTGATGATGTTCGGAGGGCGTATATTAATTTGGGACCATATCAACTCAAATTGGTAGAGTATCCACCGACTAAAGATGAAAACAAAATCGCCGATTTCAATACTCTTAGTTCTCCCAATTTCCTTGGCTCGAGTATTATGAAGCTAAAAATAGAGCCTTTTGTTTTCCTTGCTATCTTTTTGACAGTCAATCTCAAAGCTTCCTGCATTTACTGTTGAAGGGTTAAATAGTTGAAAGAGGGTGAATAATGAAGATAAATGTACATTTGTGCATCACATTGGCTGCCCTCTTTCTTCACATAATATGGCTATGGCACATGGCAAGGTCTATGAAATCCTTCTCTACATGTTGACAAAGTTTTGAATGCGCAATCCTCCCAAGAAGTTTTGGCAAATCGTTTGCGAAACTTATGACCTCGATAAAGGCTTGCAAGTGGCTCTCAATTCAAGGGTGTGCATTCAGAGGTCATGATGAATCTCCTGATTCATTGAATCGTGGGAATTTCATTGAATTGATAAAGGCTTGGGGAGATTGTAATGAAGAAATGAAGAAGGTTGTCTTGGAAAATGCTTCGGGAAATGCCAAGTATACTTCACCGAAAGTACAAAAGGAGATTTTGAACATTTATGCTAACAAAGTAAGAAACACGATTCATAAGGAATTTGGAAACACTAAATATTGTATTCTTGTCTATAAAGCTCTTGATGAAGGTAATAAAGAGCAAATGGCAATTGTTTTGAGATTTGTTGATGGTGAAGGTTTTGTAAGAGAGCGCTTCTTTGACATTGTGGAGGTTGTTGACACCAAGACATTGACTCTTCAAAGTGAGTTATGCACTATTCTTGCTCGTCATGATCTCCAAGTCCAAGATATGCGAGGCCAACGATATGATGGCGCTAGTAATATGCTTGGTGCTTGGAATGGATTACAAGCGTTGTTCCTTAAAGATTGCCCATGCGCATATTATGTGCATTGTTTTGCACATCAATTGCAATTAGCATTAGTTGCGGTATCTAAATATGTGCGTAAGATTTGGCAAGTATATTCAAATTTGAGTGTCATTATCAATTTTCTTAGTGCTTCTCCCAAGCGTCATGCTGAGTTAAAATCTGCTTGGGAAATTGAAATTTGCACATTGAGTGGCTACTGGAGAACTTGATACACGTCGAGGGTGTAATCAGGTTCGTACTCTATAACAAGCTGGAGTTACACGTTGGAGCTCCTATTTTGGCTTTGTGACTAGGTTAATTGAGATGTTTGGGGCCGCTAGGACAGTTCTTGAGAACATAATTGATAATGCAATTGACTCCAAAGTGCGTCTTCAGGCCGACAATGCATATAATGCAATGATATCATTTGACTTTGTGTTTGCCTTGCACTTGTTATATGAAGTAATGGGAATCACTTATATACTTTGTCAAGATCTTCAACGCAAATTGATAGACATTTTAAATGCCATGAGTTTTGTCTCAATTTCAAAAGTGCTATTTCAAAAACTTAGAGAAGATGGGTGGAATACTTTTTTTTGAAAAGGTGATGTTATTTTATGGAGTGCATAAAATTGAGGTGCCTGAAATGAATGCTCAGTATAAACATGGAAAGCGTCAGTCTCGTCATCAAGATAGCATTACAGTTGAGCATCACTACCGTATAGATGTATTTAATGCTACCATTGATTTTCAACTTACTTCTTTAAATAGTAGATTCTCTGAGCAAGCAACGGAGCTCCTCATCCTTAGCTCGACTTTGAATCCTATTAATTACTTCAAATCATTTAAAGTTGATGCTTGACTCTGGCAGAAAAATTCTATCCTCAAGATTTCACTATTGCAGACTTGAGAGACTTGAGAAGACAGTTGGCACATTTTGAGCATAACGTTGTCCGTGATGAAGCATTTCAGAATATGTCTTCTCTTTCAGAATTATGTTGAATATTGGTTGAAATAAAAAAGGCAGAAAACTTTTTCTTGGTTGATAGATTGATCAGGCTTGTGATGACTCTTCTTGTTTCCACGGCGACTACTGAGCGGGCATTTTCTGCTATGAAAATCGTGAAAACAACTCTTCGGAACAAAATATGTAATGAGTTTCTTGCTGATTCCATGATCATCAAATTGAGAAAGAACTTACTAGGAATATTGATTTAGATTCGATAATTGATGATGATCTCTACTCCTTGAAGGATCGAAAGGTTCAACTTAAGTAATGAGAGAATTGA
The DNA here is from genome assembly GCA_038442645.1 of Agave tequilana. Lineage (NCBI taxonomy): Eukaryota > Viridiplantae > Streptophyta > Magnoliopsida > Asparagales > Asparagaceae > Agave > Agave tequilana. The sequence goes on along the minus strand of JAVJIF010010106.1, from coordinate 139,162 downwards.
ACAAATTGACATATTTTAGTTTTCTTTTGGCAAATTTGTATACAATAGAGATTGTGATATAAAATCTCTCCTTTATTTTGGAACTTTTTATGTACATTTTTTTAAGTATATGTTATAAAAGATTGCAGCCCTCCTCAAAGTTTATTCCTGGTTCCGCCTCTGCCCTGACCCTGACCCTAAACCCTGACCCTAAACCCTAGACCCTGACCCTAACCCTAGACCCTAGCCCTAACCCATAACCCTAAACCCTAACCCCTACACCAACCCCAACCCAACCCCAACCCCTAGACCCCAAACCCTAGACCTCAAACCCTAGACCCTGACCCTAACCTAACCCTAACCCTACCCGAAACCCTAACCCCAAACCCTAACCCTAACCCCAGACCCGAGCCGAGCCCCAACCCTAGCCCAGCCCCACCCCCACCCCTAGCCCCAGCCCTAACCTAAACCAAACACACAACACCCTCCCAAACCCAAACCCTAACCCTAAAATATCTCTAAAAATCTCTAAAAAATCTCTTAAATTTTCAAGTAATCAAGCTCTCAAGTTCTCTTAAGTCTCAAGTGATCAAGCTCTCTCAAGCTCTCTCATGTTCTCAAACTCTCTCAAGCTCCTCAAGTACTCAAGCTCCCTCAACCTCTCCTCAAGTGCTCGAGTGCTCAAGCTCTCTCAAGCTCTTTCACATTCTGGTATTTATATTATTGTCAATTTTAGTTTAAGGATAGACGCACACTCTTCATCGGCAAGTTCTAACAATCCCTTTTCTTCTAGGTATAATCATAATTTAATTTGACTAATAAAAAATGGTATGATTTGTATATGCCTTTACCCGACACTCCAATACTTCCATTTACACAACCGAAAACACCGTCCACAGATTTTACTGTTTCTTCTGAACCACCTTCTACTAATCCACCTTCTACTTTCACTGCCGAGGATTTGAACATTTTGATATTTAGGCTTGGTGGAAATCACATGAATCAATATATCTTGTGCTTTCCATCATGACGCGTGATTTTCTAACCCTCCTACTTCTATCGTAACTTCAGAATATGCTTTTAGTACAGGTAGACGAGTGCTGACCGATGTGAGGGACCGCCTGGCGTCGGAAGCCATTGAGATGAGCATCTGCAGTAAGGATTGACCCGATGCGGAGACGAGAAGGCAAAATAAAGCAGTAGATGAAATCATTAAAGACTCTCCAAAAGTGAAATAAATGAAGACCTTTTGTATTTGTATCAATTTAAATTTAAATTTACATACTACATACTACATTTGTAATTTTATTTTTTATCTATATTATTGATTTGTATTTGTATCAATTTATCCAATATATTGGATTATTAATAAAAAAATTTACATTTGCATTTACAACTTGTATCAATTTTGTCAAAAGTTGTATGAATTTTTAAGATTTCTTCAAAAAAATTTCAGATTTATTTTGAATTTTAATTAAATTTTAAAGGGTTTTTTTAAAAAAGCCGGGCCAGGCCAGCCGGGTCTCCGGGCCGTGCCCGAGTCCCCATTAGGGGGACTGGACCGGGACAGGCCTCCTGGATTTTGGGGGCAGGTCCGGCGTGCCCCGACCCAATCTTCCACCCGTTGGGTCTGGGACGAGGCCGACCCGGCCCTTCCCATTTCGCACCCTACCCTCCCCACTCTCTCCTCTCCCCCTTTCCTCATCTCTCCCCTCTTCCCTTCCCCTCTCCCAGCTTCTCCTTCCTTCTTTCTCTCCTCTCTTTCCCCTGTCTTTTCTCTTCACCGCTCGGTTTCACCGTCAAAGCGGAATCTAGTATTAGTATTATTATTATTATTTATTTATTTTTTAATTCATTTATTTTTTATTATTAGCTGAATTTAGCATTAGCAACGGCAGCGGCCGCAAGGTGGGTCTCGGTCGGGCTCTTGTCCTGGCCTGTTCCCAATTGATACAGTCCCAGGTTGTTTACGGCGGCGATGGGTGGCGATGCAACGCAGTATCAGGTATCCGTTGCAGAAGCGGAAGCGATTCTCTGTTGGGGAAGATGAACACGAGCCGTTTTGATCACAACCGAAGCTCTCAGTAGCCGTTGGATGGGGCACTGCGATTTGAATGACAGCCGTTGGATCAAGATCATTGAGGGTGTTTGAGTGAGCGGGTATTTGGGTCGGATCACGAAGTCTGAACACACCCTCTTGGTCTGAACCCGATCCCAGTGAGAGGATAAAAAGGCTAGATGTAATTTCATCTGATTTTCAGCTTGGATTGTTTGAGAATTCTCTCTCTGAGCTCTTTGCAAGGGAGATTAGGGAACTCTCCAGTTTGCCCTAACTTCTATCAAATTCCCTGATTCCTCCTCAAATTAGCATGTTCTCCTTGATCTTCGTTTGATTTTCAGGTCGAGATGGCGAGATTTGGCGTTATCCGGCGACTGTCACGACGGCGGCGACGTCGTTTCCGCTGAGGGATGTATCACCAATCGTCGACCGCCGATCGCCGCCGACGGCCTTTCCTTCCACTTTCACTGCCGCTTAGATCTGAGCTGCCAACCACCTCTCTACCTTAAGATCAAAATCAAGATCCAATCCGACGCGCCGACTCTTATTTTATAAATAAGGTAATAACATAGAGAGAGAAGTCTCCTCTCTTTCTTTTCCTTTTTTTCCCCTTCTGTTCTTCTCTTCTCCTCTTCTCTGGCTGATCTTATCAGATTATCACATTTCTAAATCCCTAATCTCTGAGTGAAATTTTATGTGAATTTTTCTTATGTAATCATTTCTTACGCTTCCCGAATTCCATTTATTTATTTATTTATTTTTTACTCTTTTGCCTTGGAAAATCATTCACAGTCTTTTCTGTTTCTATTCACTTACTATGCTTGTCTACTGGTACTCTCATTATTAGATTAAAGGATAAAAATTTGAGACTTATTTTAACCAATCCATCGAGATCAAGATCAAGATCAAGATAGGGTTAGGGTTCTTTCCTTTTCTTTTTTCCTTTTCAAAAGGAAGAGAAGAGGAAGACGAAGGAAAAGATGTGGTAGCTATGATGTTGCATAAAAATCCATATGCATTCATCCAGGCAGTGACACTAGAATGTGATAGTCAATTAATCTGCAAAAACTAAAATACGTTGCAACTATGAATTTATATTGAAGACTTTAGAGTAATAAGCTGGGACCGAGTTGATCGATTGTGATCATCCTATGTAAACACCTGGATTTAGCTTTAAACATTGTTCCTTAATTTCCTTTGAGATCGCTAATCATCACTGCTTTAACTTTGCATGGATGTGAGAGATATACAAGAGCAACTTGGAGTTATGCATTTTCATTCAGATGTTCGTGACGCAGGATACCTTATATCTATCACAACCAATGATTTTTTTCATGTGTTTATTTAGCTGTTTATTTATTTACTTATATTTCATGTAGAAGCTGTTATGGATGTCGGAGACGTGAATCAGGAATTTGATTTAAGGGCTCGTCTATCAGCAGCAACGCATGACCAGTGGATTTTAGTCAACCCATTTGGTTGGCGCCCCTCAGGCCGATACAAGGTATGAGGGAAAATTTGAATCACAACATAATTTTATAATAGCGATACAGTTTAAAAATGAAAGTAAAAAGTCTGCCACTAATTGTAATGAATTTCTATAAATTTCATGAAACTAACTTTTTGCATATAATAATTTACATACTAAAGATTCGTAGAGTTCATATATTCTTCCTCAGAAATTATGCTTGAGATTGGGAGAGAGGACAAATGGAGCTTTATTCATAATTGCTATCTTTGTTGCTAATTCAATACTAAAGTATAATCAAACAAGTCTTTGAAAATGCATATAAACTAAACTTCAATGCATGACCACACTTTCGCTTAAAATGTTTAGCCATAATCGTGCCTTTCTCCTACTCAATAGGGAATTCACATATTGAGTCATTTCTTCTTTGCATTACATGTGCTTTGACACAAAAAGGTAATAGGCACCCCAAAAAAAAACATACTTCATTCTTTACTTTTAATAAACAGTTAACTGGTCAATGCCATAAAAATTGAAAAAAAGAGAGAAATCTTCCAACACCAATTGGTACATCGCCAAACCGCCACCCTCCCTCTCAATCTTGAAATTGCATTCTTTGCTAAGTCCAAAACAAGACATTACAAGTTGTCCATTCCACCATACACACCATATAAGCTATACTATAGTATTGAATTAGCAACAAAGAAAGCAATTATGAATAAAGCTCCATTTGTCCTCTCTCCCAATCTCAAGCATAATTTCTGAGAAAGATAATATATGAACTCTACGAATCTTTAGTATGTAAATTATTATATGCAAAAAGTTAGTTTCATGAAATTTATAGAAATTCATTACAATTAGTGGCAGACTTTTTACTTTCATTTTTAAACTGTATCGCTATTATAAAATTATGTTGTGATTCAAATTTTCTCTCACGCCAACCTCAAATTTATTATTTTAGAAATTACTGTCTACTATTAGTTTGTGAAAATTATAAAGAAAGAGAATTTTGTTTCTACATTTCATTATTAGGTTATTATTAGCATTTACCTTTAAATATAATGATTAATTTATTATTTTTATTCATGTGCACTTGGTTCAAATGTGCTTTTACTAGTAATTACAGGAATAGGAAGATTTGGTTAACCCCTTTTGGTCTAGTCTCTCCCTTCCATTTTTTTTTTTTGGTTTATTTTTTCACCTCGATTTGATAGCAATATTTTTCCTCACCGGAGAGTCGGGGTTTAATTGTCATGACAATTAAAGCTCCTTACTTCGATCCCTCCATCACTAGTTATATGTCAGTACTCTCTCTGTGTGTGTGTGTAACAGTATTCATTCATTTCTTCCGTGCTTACCAGCTGCTGCTGCTGCTTTTGGTGCTCTGTGATTATTATTGTTGTGAATGGACTCAAACAAGGACGAGGATGCTGCTGCTGCTTTTATTTCTGACCCTACAGAAGAGGAGGATAACAGTAGCGGCCTGAGTCTACATCTACCATTGCCCTCTGCATTCCTCGACTTTCTCAAGGAAAATGGACTCGACCCATCAATATATCATGCTGCCGCGACAGGCAATATCAAAATCCCTCGATATATTAGGTATGTAATATTAACCATAACCACAAAGCAACCACATAGTTATTGTACTAGACTGCTATTTTCCACTCCTCTCCTCCACTCTACTGTACCATTAACGCTAATGGCCACTGTCATATTTTCTGCCTTGCGCGCATGTCAACTGCCGTTATGTCATCATTACAATAAGTATAGTTCCAACATAATTACGCAGAAAACAAAAGAGGACCTATAACATCTTGGCTTGATCAGATATATAGATTAAAAATCATGTCAGTTAACATGTTTTTTTGGACTCATCATCTCTTTAAGCATGTAATACTCTGACATGACAACCTCCACCTGTTTAACTTGGTTTCTCTTCTGTTTTCCCAATTTCCTCCAAGGCTAAAACCTGGCTGTGAATCTCAGCTTGCGGAGATTGAAGCTGAGCTCAAGTGCCGACTCAATAAGGTGGATTGGTTACCAGGCTTCTTTGCTATTCAGTCTCAAATTCAAATTGCTAGCACAAATGCATACCGGTCAGGAAAGGTGCATTTGAGACATTAATACCTGCTTACTTCCAACTAATAGCTTTTACTGCTTGACCATGGCAATTTTAAATTTCTAACTCTCTCTCATATTGTTATCAGTGTAATGCTTAGCTGAATAGATTGTTATTTGAAATATCTGAACAAGTTAATTTATCATTTCTGAATCTGTATTAGTAGACCTGGACATGGATGCACTCTGGTCTGATGCTCATGGGTATGGAGATCATAATCAATCTGATGGTAAACATTCCTCTTAAGAACGAATAAAAAGTCATGTCATATAATGCACCTGTAGAGTTTATTCTGAGACATGTAATAATACCTAATTCTCTCCTTAGATCTCATGTTCTTTTGTATCAAGTGTATTCCAAGTCTTATCTCATTTCCATAGGTAAAAGCATACCCTTTTACCTTTTTTTCTCCTGAGAGAGAGAGAGAGAGGATGGTAGTCCAAATTCAGATTTCCAGCCTAATTCATTGCTCCAAAAGAAAGTTTACAATGTAGCTCATAACTGATCCAGCATGATAAAAACATACAAACCAACATCCAAATATCAACATGAAAGCCCACACCTTACAATACAGAAAAGGCAAAAACTTCTCAAAACCCAGAACACTAGATCAATATTCCCTCGAAGCCGAGTCCGAAAACAGTCAAAGCAGTAGAATTTATCAATAAAAATAGGAAGCCACCAGCACCGTATTGGAAATGATCACCCTTTTAATTGCAAGGATTTGTCCTACATTCTTTTATATATCTCTAATTAGCTTGCAGAGATTGATGTTCTCCCGATGTTTTCAAATTTGGAAGAATTCAAATGAGTATCAGCATCGACATCTTATCTGTTTTGTTATTACTCTTGTGGAATTTACTGTGTCTAACATGAGCGATCGAAATCGAAAACCATCTCACGATCTTTCTTGCTAATTCTAGCATTCAGTATGAGGAATGGTTGGAACATGTTCTCTGTTCTACTGGCCTATATATCTTGCTTTAGCATTTGTTTTCTATGTTTTACTATCTCTCTCAGCATAAGAAAATATATGATTTCTATTATCTGTCCTTTGTTTTCTAACAAAGTTCGAATTCATTATCAATATCATTCTGGTAATGGTCTCTGTTAATTGCTAATTTAAGAAAGTAAGTGTTTGTAAATCATAACAGGATCGTTTAGGAGCAATACCATGTAAGCACCCATGCTAAACTTTAGACATGGTTTAAATGGAATTTTTTATAACAACTAGTTGAACAGCATTATTTTGGTCATAAGTATCTCGATCCAGCTACAGAAAACAAAAAGACCTTAGGAAAGTATTAGCTTATTAGAACAAAATGATGCTATTTAACAAGGTGTAACTCATATCTTGTTTACAATATAACATGCCTGTGTAATTTTGTTTGATGACTTTAGTCTTTAAGTCTTTCTTCCATGCTTTGAATGCTACCTTCTCACGTATTTCAAGCAATGTGCTTTTGTATTCCACACACCATGTTTCATATTTTGAATTATTTCATTCAGATATATGGGATGGATGCAGCATCAGGGGCTGCTGTTATGGCCTTGAATATCTCACCTGGAGATCATATCCTTGATTTGTGCACAGCACCAGGTAAGCACACTTTCACCTTGTCACTATTTGCCATTTATATAGGTTAATGATGATGAAGGCTTCTATAGGATGTGTGTGTTGTGTCTGTGGGGTGTAGTTTTTTTTTTTTTTTTTTTGTTTGTGTGTGTGTGTGTGGGGGGGGGGGGGGGGTGCACGGCAGATGAAACTTAAACTTGGTTGGGATTCTCCAACCTTTCCCAAGTTGATATGATCTTGCCTTGGCTCTTGTGAAGCCCACATGAATTTGATCACAACATCCGAGGGGAAGGGAGGATCCAAAACAGATTGGGGAAATGAAAGTAATATCGGCAACTTAATTTAGGTGGATGAAGATATCTTGTGAAAACAAGAGTAATTTCATCTCATTGGAAATCATAATGGAAAAACTCTTATGCACCAATTACACCACATCAATTTTTTGATGAATGATGTAGGTTGAGGGGCAAAATTAACATTGGGAAAAACGAAAAGATATGTATATATATCAAGGTTTTAAGAACTGGTTGACATTGATGTGTATTTCTATCAGATTGGGTTTTGATGTGGAAGGTCCAAAACTACCCTTGAAAATTTGAAGCGGGCAACATTTTAGTTTTATTGTTTTGCTTTGTTTTGGCTTCAAACTATTTGAAATTGAATGAAGCCATGGAAACATAGGTCAAAACATCCAATTAGTAACATACTTGGTAATTTTAGGAAAGTTTGATTAAATAAATGCAGCTGACAACAAATAGATGAATGTCGCTTATCTTGATAATTTTTCTATTGGAAACAGGAAAATTAAGAGTTGAAAAAAAAAGAAAAAGGAGTACCTACATGGAGAGCCATCTTTTATCGCATCATCAATATCCTTGCTACTCATTATGCCTGGTCACTAAAATAAAACCTCTATGTAGCACATACACTTCTATCAAAAAGTCATGTCGTGTCGCACACATGTCCGACACAGTGTATGTTCAAGAACTTGGCACGTGTCAGTGTGTCTCGTCCATGTTGGTATGGTCGTGTCCGTACATATCACGACACAATATAGCTATATTGGACTGGTAAACTATAACCATCCTGGGCCCATAATGCAGTGGCTTGTGACTTGTTTTAAGTTTGATGTTTTCTTCACTGGGATCTACCTTCTAGAATGACAATATCAATAAGGAATTTCAGATCACATTCAAATCCTTGATTGCTGTTAAAGTTTATCTCGGACTTTTCAGATATTCTCCAAACCAATTTGATTAGAACCCAATATTTATTCAAGAGATGATACCATTTCGATTAATGACCGTCATAAGATTGTCTTTCTAAATCATTTTTAATCTCTTAAATCTAGAGGATTTCATGTTTATCTTTTTGTTTCTTGATTGGATTTGAATTTCCAATCCTTGATTCCGATTTATAGAGAATATCTGAATCAAATAATTGAAAGGATCTAATTTTGACAATTTCCCAAGTCCTCTGGTCATTTTAGGTTTGTTGGAGAAGATTGAGCAATTTTTCCCTTGCTTATCAGTGGTGCACCCTTAACCACCTCTCTTCTCCACAAAATCAGAAAGTAAGAGGTTGTGAGCAACAAATGCAAAAATGCCTCCACAATTTTGGAATAACTTATTTTCCTTCAAATATTAGAATGATGAATTTCCCAGTGTCCATCATAATCTTTTTCTTCAGCACCACCTTCTCAACTTTACAGCCAGAAACGTCACTTTCATGAGTAAAAGAGTTGGTAGGGTTCGAAAAGGACCAGCTACCTGCATAACTTGTTTGACTTATTCAGATTTATAAGCTTGTTATTATTTTGTATCTCCCCTTGTTCTTTCTAATTCTCACTTTCTCAATAAAATTCGGTTTGCCCCTTTTGCTCAAGAAAAAAACAAAGAAGAAGAAGAAGAGAAAAGGAAAAAAGTAAACTCATGAAAACAACCCAAATTCAAACCTGAGTTGCACATCAGATGTGGACATCAAGCCACGTGCATGGCACATGTATCACCGATGGAGATGTCGCCTTGTTTTAGATTCCTAGTAGTTATAAAATTCTATTTTCTAGTTTCTTTATTTTTGGTTTTCTTTTATTAGTTGTAATCCCACTGCGATTGGAAATTTTAGTTTCTAAAATTTGTTGTAATTCTATTTTGATTAGGAGTTTTAATTTTACTTATATTCAAATTTTGTAAAGGCTATCAAAGGCCTCTTGTATCAAACAATTTTAATGCAATGAAGAAGTTTATAAATTTTTTCATAAAATTTGTGAGTGATGAGTTCTCTCCCAAATATCTCTCTATGTAAAGCCATAGAGAAACCCTAGATTAATGATGTTTCTTTAGCTAGCCTATCCTCTTGCTCTTCTCTTTCTTTCTCTTCTATATCCTAATCCTAATTCTAATTTTTCAATCTTTCTCAAAAAGCCTAATCCCAATACTCTTTACAAAACCTAGATCCTTGTTCCGGTAATTCTTTAAAATAAATAAGAAAAAACACCCACAAAAAGTCCATAATAATTCACACAGGTTACTATTCACTCATCTTCTTCCTCTTCCTCCTTCCAGCCAAACCCTAACCCTAGCAGACCCCCCTTTTCCCCATGTGCGCCGCCACCCTCATAGTGCCGCCGACAATACCTCCTCGCATCGCCTCTCTTCCTCCCCAACACACCGCCACCAGCCCCACAATAGTCGGCCTCCCCATACTCCTCTTTGTGACGCTGATGCCCAACCACGCCAATCCACTAGCTCCACCGTTGACCTGCCACTAGCTCTCCTTTCTTCTTCATCAGCACTCACACGCCATCGTCAGTACGTCGTTGAACTTCTCTCCATCTCTACCTCGCCCTGTCACTTTGTTGTCAGCCACTTAGTGCACCCGACCTCTTTGCGTGAGTACAAGCCAGCGTCCAGTCAACTCGCCGCTGACCTTCGCCCTCGCCGGACCTCTGCCACCACCGCCGAGGCCTCGCTGACCTTCCCCAATCGACGACAAGGTCACGCAGCCGTCACCTCCATCAACTGCAAAGCCCTGTGCAGTTTGAAATCAGTTCGGGGCAGACTCAGACCCAAACCTGATCCGGAGCCAAATCTGACCCGTACTCGATGCACAAAGAAGAAATCAAACAGGTTTAGATCCGAATCCAACCCAAGATCCAACTCAAAGAAGAAACGGGTTGAAGTTATAAGCACATTTGCTACAGTAACAAGTTCAGTGCAGACAGACCTGATAGTGCACCCTCATCGTTTTTAGCTGTAACTCCACATCCGGACTTTGATTGAGGCTATCTTCGAGCTGTTGCATTCGTGACGACGAGATTTACGCTCCAGCATTCACTACAGGTCACTGAGGTCTCTGCGATCCTCGGTAGGTACGTTTCTAATTCATATTGATTATTTTGAATCTGATAATTAGTCTCTAATATTTTATCGATTTAACTGTTGTACACCAAAAGTGAGATTTTGTGCTTCTGCTTGTCTTCAATTCATTATCTTTGATATTGATCGTAGGATCTTTGTCTGTATAAATTATTATCTTTAATTGATTCTTGATTGAAATTGAATTTATTTACACGTGTTATTTTGTACATTCACCTGCTTTATTAGTTTTAAATTATTTCCTACTAACGATCGTTCCATGTTGGTGAAGCGTTGATTGAGTGTTTTATTGCTGTTTACATACACACATCAGCGCTTTACATCACAAGTTCTTAGCACTTTCAAATTGGGTGACATGATTGCCCTTTCTCAGTGTTATGCTCTCCACTTTCATCCTCACAACATGTTTTTTCAGTTAAAAACCCCTATAGGCTAAGCCACTCATTATCAACTTGTCTCAATCTTTATTGAAATCTTCCCCATTGGAATGAGGTCAGCTATGGAACTCAATTTCATAGTTAGAAGGCTCTAAAACATTGACAAGATTTTATGACCCTATGACCCTTGCATTAACCTTCCTAGTTAATGCCATATACCTAGTTGAGAAAAATATAGGCAAGTGAGGGGCTTGCCCTAGACCCTAGTTGGTTATACATGGTGGGTAGAGAAATCTACCTATAATTTTCTCTTTGACCAAGGAAATGGCCAAACGTAAGGGAAAGGTGAAGTTTGCTCCACAGCATTGCATTCATCTGGGGAATGATATAAGCCAAAGAGCAGCAAATGGATTTTCTCAATAAACAATAATATACTTAAAACATGCATATGGTGGTGCCCAATTTCATATGCTTGAAAACATGAATAAAGATGATTGATGGCTCAAACTTTCTGGTTTATAATGCTCAACTTTGACAGATGCAGGCGATAGTATTAATTACTTTACCTTTCAACCTGGCACTTGCATGAGTTTCATCACAATGCTACTGTCCTTTCTTTATAGTATAAGATTCGTAACTTTTTTTGTATTACCTTCCTTTATGTTAGGTGCCAAGTTATGCATGATCTCAGATATACTAGGTAATTCGGGATCCCTGACTGGTGTTGATATTGCAAAGCATCGGTTAGCAGCCTGCCGTACAATGTTACAGAAATATGCACTGGGAGATCGTTGCCGGCTCTTTGTTGCTGATGGAACAACATTTTCCCTCTTGCCTCTGAGGTCTCACACTAGTATGAAATCAAACAATAGATACCCTTGAACCTCTGATTTTTTCTCTCTCCATGTTTCCTGCATCCTGCTCATTGTATTTTACAAGGTGTTGTCCTTGAAACTCTGCAGCTGCAACTTGTAGTGAGGACATAAAAAATATATTTATCGAATGGAATTCGAAGAGGCTGTGGAGAGATCGGAAGTATGCTAGGAAAGCAAAACATTCTACTGAATTACAAGCAGATCCAGAAACTACAGAGCCAGAATTGATATTTTATGGCAAAGATTCTGGAGTGGTTGGATTACACAGAAGTGAATTATATTGTGCAGTAGATGAAGTGAAATATTTGATCTCTGGCTATGATAAGGTATGCACATTAAATCTTTTTTAGGTTACCATATTATGTTGATTTTCTGCTCAATTTTGTCCAAGTACTGAGACAAAATTTTGCATCAATATTCTAAATAATGTCTTAGAGTGCCCTATTTATTTGTGTCCTCTTAATGTTATGGCCTTTTTAACCATTTTTTAGTACAATTAGCTTTTGAAAGATAATTTTTGGATGGAGATTAATCAAAGGCTCCTACATTTTAGGAATTAAAGTTTTAGGCCAAATTTATATAAGATTAGAGACCGCAAATGGTAGGAAAGTTTCTAGGATTGTAAGAAGTTTTAGATTCTAGAAACCTTATGAAAACATGTGGGTCTGTCAGAGGAGTGTTACTCCATTCTTGAACCTTTTTTGAGTTGACTATATTCTCTGAAACTACCACAAACTATTAGGGTTTTGTTCAAAACTAGCCTCAATTTTTTTTTTCAAACTACCACGAACTTTCCCATGTATTTGCTCAAAATTACCTTTCGCTCACTTTTTCATCTAAAATCATGCCATGTAGCTAGCACATGACATTTTTATGATAAAATACCCTTACATGAATAATTAATCATATATGTATAAGTTTTGATTAAGAAATTTTTTAAAAATTACAATAAATTTTTAAAATACAATCATTTTGTAAAAGAAGAAGATTTTTTTGTAAACAAACTCTTAGTCATTTTTTTTGACAAGAAAATTCTTTTGAAAAAAAAAAATAATTTTAAGAAGATAAATTAAAAGAAGGGCATTTAGGACCTTTTACTTATGCCGTTAACAGCACTAGGGAGTTTTCAGCGAAAGACAAAGTTTGTGGTAGTTTTGAAGGAAAAAAATTGAGGGTAGTTTTGAGAAACACCCTAACAGTTCATGGTAGTTTTGAAGAATTTAACCTTTTTTTTCTTTATAACCTTTTTCTGTAAGAATGGGTTATTTTAGTAATCAGTACTTCTAGTTTTGAGTTGTTTAGTAATGTTTTGAGGGAAATTAATAGAAAAAGTATGGTGTGTTTCCGTCTTAATTTTGAGAGTGATAACTTTTTTTGACAAAGTTGTTCACATCAACGAATCTGTCCTCCCCTCCTTCACTTTTCTTCTTTGTATAAATCTTTCTTCTTCTTTTCTAATCTGTTTCCTTATTCTTACATTTCTCTTCCTGTTTTCTGCTGCTATCGTTTGAATTGGAAAATTATGCACTTAGTTTTTTAACTTAATTGTACAAATCCAATTTTTATCATCTAAGATCCTACTTAAATCCAACTCTCTACAACAACAGCAAGAAAGATTTTATGTGAAATATTTGGGGTTGGCTAAACCCTTATGATCCCTAAACTAATAGCCTTCATCGCCATTTTCCCACCAAAGTTGGCTATAAACACTACTAATAGTAGAAGTGTCTTATGTTGGCTCGTAATGCCTTGGAGTTGGAACACCATTTCCAATATTCCTCTGACATAGATTGAAACTACCAACATCTGTATAAGTTATGGAATCTCTATGTAGGGAAATTCGGTTCTTTAAACCCCAATTGAAATTAGCGAACTCTAAATTGTTCTCAAGTATTTTACGTAACCCAAGATGGATAAACTGCATATCGCTATTCAAGTACCAAATGACGTATTTTATGTTATCGAACATCAGGTACCCCTTGTCCCCCTCGTGAATATTTGATCATTTTCATTTTCTAGTAACATTTATCCTCTCTGCATATCTGATATTGGAGTGCCAATTGCGACAATTAATTTACATGTAGGTGTGTTTTAATCTTATTAAATTCATGAAATATACTTCCCGAGATCAACTTGGCTCTTTTGGGAAGGATTCGAACTCAAGATAGGAAAACCATATTGAAGACACACTCTGTTAAAGTTGACTTACATAATGTAAAGTTCTTTAGAACTAAAATATTAAGTGGTTTTAATTTTTTCTTTCTTATGCATCAAGTTGGCACAAAATGGACGTGATGCAGCACAAGTTGAACTTAAAATGAACGTGTGGGTTCAGCTTATGGAAAACAATGAAAAAAAACACAAGCTACTGTAGTAGTAATTTGCAGGGATAAAAATTTATTGTATTAGATTTTCTTTCTAAGATTCTACTTTATGTGGAAAGTATTCCTTTTGTAGCCTTAAGTTATATAAGCCATGTCTTTCTTTCATTTTAGAATTCTAATTAGTTTTAGAAATATTTTACTTAGTCTGTAAGTTAGACAATAGTTTCTTAGGCCTTAAGTTAAACTAGATTTCTTTTAAATTAAGATTAGTTTTCTTACTTAGCATGTCTTTATTGTTATAAAAGGCTTTAAGCCTTTCTTGTATGTAAATGGTGAGTAAAAATAGATTATTTCCTAATTATTTGCTTGTATGGAGATCATGTTATCTTGTGCTGGTGTGAGGCCATCTTGAGCATGATGTGAGGCCACCCGTGGTGTGAAACCACTTCTTCGATCTTTTATCTTCTTTTTTGCTTTCATTTGTGCCTTCTTTGTTCCCCATCAGGAGGCCTAAATAGTAAGTTGTTTAGTTTGACATTCTAGAATGTTTGAGACCTAACAAATATTAGTGTGAGGGTTTTGAAGTGTTTAGATCATGGCAAAATATTTGAATCAGGCAACATACTATTTTCAGCTGTCCATTTTTTGCTACGTGATGCATGAATAAAAGAAGTTAATTAAATTTGATTCTTTGTTTTTTAGGCACTTTAAGTACTGTAGATCAACTTTAATGGAGTGGATTTTCTATTTAAATAGCTTATCATCGACCTTGAATGGGAAGGGTTGACCTTAAAATTCTTCCAGAACTAGCCAAGTCTATCTTTATACTTACCTGCACCTTCTCTCGACTTTAATTTTTTTAGGGCATTTCTACCCGTTGTTCAGTCTCTAATATCATTATTACTGTCATGTAACTTATCAAGAATGAAAAGACATGATATGTTCAATGCAAAGAGGGTCATATGGCTGAAACAAGTTCCTTCACAGTCAAGTCACAGTTTTTTATCTACTTGCTGAATCTGATTTGTAGTTAGAACATGTCATTGAAGATTTGCTTAGATGTTCTTATTTGATTGCTGTTTGGATTTATCTTTTCTAGCAGGTTGATTATATTGGTTTCTTTATGTAAATGAATTGATGTAATCAGAACTATGAGGTTTCTGATAAATTAAACTTCGACTGAAAGCTAAACAATGCTATTTCTATTCTGTGAGTCTATTTTCTCTTTTGTTCTTCATCTCTCTATATTCTCTATTTCCCTTCTCAAAGTTCTTTCCTGATCTCTACTCTCTGTTCCACTTTTGCTAAACTTTATCTATTTCTTTATTCCTAAAATTTTCTCTTCCCCTCTCATTCAGTTCTCTTGCACCCAAATAATGAAGTGAACTGGAATGTAGTCATGTCTCCTGGAAAATTAAGTCAACATATGCTAATGTCTAAAGCTGCTCTCATGACACAACCAGGTCCTTCAATATTAAAAATTTGACTGGTTATCACTTTACTATCTTGATCCTTTAAACTTGAAACACGATAAGTATGTGCCAGACTTCGACGACCCACTTTTAATTTACTTATTTTGCCAGTCTCTAAGCAAGTAAACTGAAATGAGATTAGGAGGTGCATCAAAGAGGTTAACTGGGGACCATCGGATATGGTATTAGTTAGTTTTTCTGGGTCTTTCCTCTTTTAGTAACCTAGTAGATTTTTTTCGCCCTTTGTTTATTGTTGATAAATGAGGTTGTTAATAGTTTTGGAATGGGAAAATGTCATTTTATTTGTTTAAGGAATAAACTAGGAGGGAAAACTAGTCAACATCAAGTGCTTGATGGTCTCAGAAGTTATCTTATTGAAGGTAAATGTCATCTATTTGTTTGAGGAAGCTGTTAGCATGAATAACCACCTGCAGCTTGATTCTGTTAAGACAAGTCCAGTTATTCTTCATGTTCTGAAATTGTAATGTCACAACTTATTTTAGAATGTAAAGTCACAACCTATTAATAATATTTTATCATGTTATCATGTTTTTATTCAAATAATTCAATAAGTCAATTTATTGGGACAAAATTTGATAAACTATTATTAATAGGTTGTGACATTACAGAAATTCTGGTTCTTGCAAACCTTATATAATGGAGATTATGCAGCTGATGAAGGATTAAATATTTCAGCATTTATAGTGCCTTCTAGCCCGGATGCTAAATTCTTATCTTTGCGCTCCCTAGCATGCCCCTTTTTTGCTGGTCTGTATTTCCATATATTAATAATATGGTTGCCAGTCCCTGCTAGAGAAGAGAGAGAGAGAGAGAGAGAGAGAGAGAGAGAGAGAGTTCCTCAGCACTGTCGGTCAAACTTGTGACTGCCCATCACATGCAGGCATTCTACTGACAGTCTTAGCCTTTTTTTTTCTCTTTAGAATATGGTATTAGGAAATGTTCAATTTGAAATTATATCTTGCTTAGATATGTATTGATTTATATGAGTTGTCAATGCATCATGAATTTTGGAATGGCGTGTTGTTCTCTAGTCATCATCAAACTAATATTTTGTGGAGACTGAACTAGTTATATGACCAATATGTTGTGAATTTTATGACTGTTATTTTACCTTCATTTTTATATGTCATTCCATTTATTTTTCTCCTAGGTTTCATTTTGTAAAATTGTGTGACTAATATTGATGGGGTACGAAACAATTGGGATCCTCTCTTTAGGGTTTCTTAGCAAACACGTAGGCTAACAATTAGGATTCTCTCCTTAAGATTTCAAAACTTCAGCAAGCAATTTTTGTTTTCATCCATCACTGAAAACTTCAACAATAGTCTTAACCTTATATAAGCCTACATCAAGAGAAAGAATCTCACAACCAATGTGAGACTAAATATAAGTAAATAACTAAATGAACAATCAACTAAAATAAAAGCAACTAAAGATAACTAGTTTGATCTGACACGAGCCCGCACGCTCTAATTGAACCACAATGATAAGGTGCGACGACACCTCCTTGTGTAGACTCAAAATTCTTGAGCGATGTCCCCATCATTCTCTCCGACTTGAAAGCATTTATCTCCGGTGAACATAGCGATAACAAACGACAAACATGTCCAGGTTGAATTGAACAATCTTCTCACGTTGCATCTTAATCGGGCCATAATGTGACGGATCATCCAAGTTGAACTGAACAATCTCCTCGCACGATGCATCTTAATCGGCCCATGATGGTGGTTGTGGAACGGGCATTCGTGCATCAAGTCTGAACCAAGATAGTGGAGGTAGAACTGGCCTCTGTGACGGATCATCCAAGTTGAACTGAACAATCTCCTCGCACGATGCATCTTAATCGGCCCATGATGGTGGTTGTGGAACAGGCATTCGTGCATCAAGTCTGAACTAAGGTAGTGAAGGTAGAACTGGCCTCTGTGACGGATCAGTTGCAGTCATGGTAGATCTAGAAAAACACATGCATCAGAAAGAGTCGAATCTTCTCCATTGAAAATCAGACTGATACCAGAATCTCATGGGATATCCAACTCATGGGTAATAGAAGCAATCATCCTCAGAACTCTATGGGAACCTGTACTTTGAGAGTGCAACTTCCTCACAGTTCCTAGAGGGAACCTCACAAAGTGAATTGTAGCCATCACCTCATCATCAACTACAAATTTTCGTAAGATGCTATGTGGATATACATCAAATTTATAGTCATCATTGCAAATTGCTATCTGTTTAGGGATACTTCGTAATATGCAAATGCAATGTGCATAATATGCATTAGATTCACTAGATATAATTCTTAAAGATAGGAAAAAGAGATATATGAGTTTCCTAGGAGGACGTACATCAAACACTGCTAATGGTATAACATCATTAAGACCGACAGAAATGTGATGAAACTCATAAAAGAACTCCAAACATTCATTAAAAAAAGAAACATTAAGAGTAACTTGATGAATCATAGTAAATAACTCCAATGACTCACTAAAAGAGGAAACGCTCAAAATAACCACCATAGACTTAACCTTTGTCTTCTAACTCTCTTTAGGAAAAGGATCCAAGTTTAGAAGATGAATCGGTTTCTTCTCATGTGAAAAGTATGTGTGAATCTGACAATTTACACGAGGGGACTCTAATGACTCACTAGATGTAACGACGCTAGTAGCAACTGTCTCATACTCAATCCCGTCCTCTATCATAGGTGCGACAAGTGAATACCTAGTAACCTGTACGGGCATACTAGACTCCACTAACACATGCTCAGAATCACTAGTATCATCCTCATGAACGTAGATATCTTTACGTATGGGTGTACTAGACTCCACTAACGCATCCACAACATCACTAGTACCTCAGAAGAAACATGATCATCAAGAATCAGTGTACTGAAATCAACTAATGTATTCTCAATGACACTAGTAATCTCAGAAGGAACATAGACATTCTCAACAACCCTCGAGTCGTTAACATCATCATTAGGCACAATATTAACATGTTGACTCTTTGAGAGGCACTGATAATCATAGTGTCCATATTCCTCACACTTAGAACATTACTCCTTGGCTTTGAAAATGAATATCCCTTTGAAAGATAATTTTAGCTCCAAAGCTACATAAAAAGTCTCTTCAACGGAGTCCACATGGTAGGAGCTAGTGATCATAGTTTACATCGTATGTCAGACCTCAAGTCTGAACAAAACCTAGATATGGTCTAGTAACAGTCCTCTCTCACGTCACAACGAAGGATTAAGTCATCAAACCTGGCTATGTAATCCCGAACAGACACATTACCCTGATGGATGTTGTGAAACTTATCTAGGAGATGGTTCCTATAAAACTCAGGGAGATATTTCTTAAACTTGTCTTCCATCTCTTCTCACGACTCTATAAGGTTCTTACACTGGCTGTCACGTGCTATCTTTATCGAAGTCCAATAAACTCTGGCTGGCCCTACTAGCATCATCCTAGCAAATTGAATCTTACATACGTCAGACACTCACAACAGCCAAAATAGCACTCCATATTGGCTAGCGAAACACTAAAAACACGAGGACCAGGGTAACAATCAAATTTTGGATCTTCTAATCTAAACTTAACGCGTTATTTTCTCTTTCTTAGCAGCACACCAATCATAAGAACAACTATTCTCAGGTCATCTCTTGTGCAAGTCCTATAGCCTTTATGACATTTGTAATCTCGAGGCCATATCGTGCTTTTGTGTTTTTGATTTTATCCTTTTTAACTGTGAATTGAGATTCTCAATTTTCATAAGCATATGATTAAGCTTACCTGTGATCTCTACTATGTCGGTTTGTTTGTTATTTTTGATTATTCGTGATGGTTTATATGACTTTTTGTTACGAAGCATGCACCAATCAAAGACTCAAATGTAAAATCAAATAAACAAGCGGATGCAATGTAAAATCCTAGACTCAAATAAAACTAAATGTATGCACTAAATGATGAAAATTAAAATCTCTTAAAAAAGCTCAGTTTCTAAATGCAAGAAAATGTAATTCTAAAATGATGAAAAATAGCAAACAATGATACAAATAAGCAAGTCACATGCACTAAATGATGAAAATTTAAATCTCCTAAAAAGGCTCAATTTCTAAATGCAATTCTAAAATGATGAAAAATAGCAAACAATGATACAAACCACTAGAGAGAGGCAAATCACAATGCTGCTAACAAACTGTTGCAGTTCAATAATATTTGCACATAATTTAACATTTGAAAATTCAGCTTAAGTCAGATTTCACCTGAGGGGATGAGTAGTTCACGTTCAGATGTAGAAGCTTGTAAGATTTCTCGGAGGGTTACAATCGAGAGCTAAAATCACGTATGAAAGTTCTGAAACAGCGATAACATGGGCTGGATGTGACTGGAAGAAGGCTGCTTTGAAAACGGCTCGAATCAGGCTTGAAACATCCGAAACAACTTGTAAATTGTTAACGGGCCTATTTCTGCAAACATATCTGTTTGTATATCAGATTTAAGAACCGGGTCGGGTTTGTTGAGAACCAAACCAAACCCGTTTTGGTTCTTTTCTGATTGCGGGTGTACAACTCAGATGAAGAAGACGATGGCATTTTGACGAGGGACGACGTCGATGGAAGTCGCAAGACCGGTGAAGTAGACAAGGGCAGGGACAACGACGGTGGCGATAGTGGCGGTGACATGAGGGGGGAGATATCGAGGCGAGGTGTGTGGTGACGACGATGCCGAGATGGTGGTGGCCTGCTTGCTGTCGAGTGTATTTGAGGGTTGCAGAGGCAAGGGCGGAGGCACACGAGACAGAGAAGGTGGCGACGAGGGCTACATGTGAAGGGAAGAGGAGAGGAGCAGGGAGATGGTGACAGTGGGTGGAGTCAGAGGTGGCAGCGGTCTTGTGGGGAGGAGGGGAAGGTGGCGCAGGCGGCGCTGTAGGAGGGGAGAGGAAAGAGAGTGGCGCGGCTGGGGAGAGAGGAGAGAGCGCGAACGGTTGCTAGGGTTTCAGAAAGAGAGGTGGGAGATGATGAATACTGTCATTTTCTATTTTTTTGGAATTTGGGGGATTTTTAGGGAATTTTGAATAGATTTTTTTCTCAAAAACTAAAAATCAAAAGACCTACAAATAAAAAAAATGGAAGAAGAAGAATATGGAGAAGAACATGGTTGATATAGGGTTAGAGTTTTTTTTGGAAAGATTCAGAAATTTAGCTCTGATGCCAAAATGATGGGGTACAAAATAATTGTGATTTTCTCTCTAGGATTTCTCACTCAGCACACATGCTAACAATTGTGATTCTCTCCCTAGGATTTCTCATTCAGCACACAGGCTCTCAAAGCTTCAACAAACATTTTTTTTATTTTCATTCATCGCTAAAAACTTCAGCAATAATCTTAGCCTTATATAGACCTTACATCAAGAGGGAGAATCTCACCACAACCAATGTGAGACTAAATATAAGAAATAACTAAGTAAACAACCAACTAAAATAAAAGCAACTAAAGATAACTAGTCCGATTTGACTCGAGCCCACATGCTCTAATTGAACCACAATGATAAGGTGTGGCGATGCCTCCTGGTGTAGACTCAAAATTTGGAGCGATGTCCCCATCAAATATAGTAGGCTACCAGCTTGTTCAAATGGTCTTTCTGTGTTTTATTGCAAGTCCTGCTCCTTGCCCTTCCTTTATTTTGTTGGGAAGATTGCATAACTAAAAGGAATGAAATTACATATACATTCAGCAAGGGATATAAGCTCTGGATTACTTTTTCGTCGTACCTACCTATTCAATTGTTGGTCCATTGATGACCTTGTTTTTGACTTTTTGTGAAAAAAAAGGATTAGGTTGTGATGATGTCTGTTTTTCTCACCCCACTCTTTTGAGGTCTTTAAAATTCAACTTATGATAGATTTACAATTTCTAAGGGGTTTTTTACTTGGTTTTTTTTGGATTCAATACATGCTGGCTTCTCTGAAAGGTGTAGTGATTGCTTGAAACTCTATTTAGGTACTTGTGGATGCAGAGTGTACTCATGATGGATCCTTCAAACACATCCAGAAGTTTGAATATTGGGGTTGGAAAACTCTTCAACGTCGAGTACTAGATGCGAAGAGAACAGACAATTTGATGCACCTTCAGGTAAGTATTGTATTAGCAGTCTACTGTATTCTACTTGTTGCTACTGGGTGCTGTATTTGCATTTGAATAATATGAATTTTGGGATCCATCAAAATCATGTCATTAGTACAAAGTGAATTCCCTTGTTTTTAAGTAATAATTATTCCTATACCTTTATAGTATAGAGAAGACATATAGCAGCATAAAAACAATACATAGTGTAGTGATGGCAAAGTATATAACTATAGAAAAGATTCTTATACTAATATTACAGAAATAATCATTATTATTTTAACACTCACCTTCAAACTGGAGCATAGATGTCACTTTTGCCCAGTTTACTATAAAGGAGAAAAAAAAGTCTTCCTAGAGTGTTAGATTATTAATTAATTAATTAATTAATTAATTAGTACTTGTTTAGTTATTAAGTCCTAATAAGATTTGGAATCTTATAGTCCTAGTAGTATTACGAGTCATAGTTTGAATAGGATTTGGTCTTGTATGGGTGTACAAGGAGGGGATTGCTCATGAATTTATGAAATTGTATTTTGTAACTCTTCTCAATTTCAATAAATATGTAGTCTTTTCATAATTTAACATGATATGAGAGCCCTAAGGTTCTTGATCCTTCTCAACCTTCGTCGTCGTCATCTCCGCTTGCCATCTCATCGTCGACATCATCTCCGCTTGCCATCAAAAGATCATTGTTGACATCTTCTCCTTCTTTTTCATTTTCGTTTCTTTTATCTTCTTCTTTTTTAAAATCCAATCTATATTAAGATTTTTTAAAAAAAGTTTACTATTCAGCTGTTGCGGTATTGTTCATTGTGAACAGTAACAGTAGAAAATTTTGAATCTTCTTTACAATTTCAGTAGGATTTAGTTTTGTATGTTCTTCTCCTCCTCTATCTTATTTTTTTCTCTTTGAATTTGTCCCATCTTAGGCAATTTTTCCTTTGAAATTTAAGATTTTCAGCAATTTCTTTGGTTTGCTTCCGCTTGAAGGTTGTGATTCCATTCGCATCTGCTGTTTAGTTTTGTTTTTGGTTGATTTCCCAAATCTGTATCAGATTCGACCTCTTTGCAGGCACACTTGCTTCAGATTCTGAATTAGTTTTTGTGTTTTGTGTTGTTTATTGAAAACCTGCACCCAGTCTTGTTTGCAATTTGAAGTCGCATCGGAATCATGCTTCAAAGAAGCGAGAATTAGTTGTTGGGGCATGTTTCAGTCCATGGGGAAGAAGAAAAAAAAAGGGAAAAAAAAGTGGATTTGTGTTGGCTCTCAAACAGGAACAATAATTGTCAGGCAAGAAAACAGAAAACGCCAAAGCTAGACAGACTGGAATTCTGTAACCGCGATGGCTGAAATTGTTTTGTTCATAGAATGGTGAATTGGTGTCCGATTTTGATGATCTTGGAATTGATTACTAGGTGTTTAGGCATTCCGAATGCAATGGTGGAAGTGGATTTCATATTCTACTGTTTGGAGTAGATTTTGTGTCCTTGGTGTTAGAATTGACGGTTCTTTCACGATGAAGTTTTGTTTAGTATTTTGGTTTTGAGATCTTTTACTTGAATTTGGTCTGCATCTAGGCTCTTGGAAGATTCAGTTCGGTTCCAAGTTTTGGTTCTTGTTTGGACACCTTCAGTTGGGTTCACTTTCAGTTTGATTTTCTTTCATTTAGTTCATCTCACGGTTCAGTTCATATTTGTTTCGGTACCGGTTTCATTTTGGAACACTTTCTTGTTTGGTCGTCTTGGGCAATTCATCTTGGTTCAGATTTAGCTTGGCTTGGTTTTCTTCAGTTCGGTTTGGTTTTTGATCTTACAACTTCTACAGATGAGAGAATTCATTTTGAGTTCCAAGGGAGATCGTCGTAGTTTGTTTGAGATCCCAAGGGAGGATCGTCTGAGTTTGTTTGACCTCTCAGAGGAGGATAGTTTGAGATCCCAGGGAAGGATTGTTTGAGTTTGTTGATTTATTTGAGATCCGTATGAGGATCGTCTGAGTTCATTTGAGATCTCAAAGGAGGATCGTCTAAGTTTGTTTGACTTATCAGAGGAGGATTGAGATTTCAAGAAAAAATCGTTTGAGGTTCTAAGGGAGGATCGTCTGACTTTGTTTAGATTGGTTTCCCTCAGTTCGGTACTAGCATAAACATTGTTTAGAGTGGTTTCCTTTAGTTCGGTATTAGCGCCTACATTGTTTAGATTGGTTTCCTTCAGTTCGGTATCGACATTAACAATAAATACTTGGGCATTAAGAATTTAGTTGTTCAACACTGGCATTAGTAATTTAGTTGTTTCAGTTTTTATTTATTAATTTTTTATTAGGCAAACTCTCGATGTCATGTAATCTTGAGTTTGTTTTTTTTTTGGGGGGGAGTAATTAATTAATTAGTAGTTGTTTAGTTATTGAGTCCTAATAGGATTTGAAATTTTATATAGTTCTGGTAGTATTACGAGTCATAGTTTGAATAGGATTTGATCTTGTATGAGTGTATATAAGGAGGGGATTGTTTATGACTATGTAATTGTATTTTTTTTCAACTCTTCTCAATATTAATAAATATGTAGTCTTTTTGTAGTTTAACAAAAAACTTTAATAAAGATTCACCAAGTTAACTGGACGTAATAAAAGAAGTGATTATTTGATATTGCATCACCATATATTTGATAAAGTAAGTCAACTTCAATGTTCTTTGTCTTCTCATGGAAACAAGATTATTGACAAAAGCACATGATCACTTAATGGCCACAATGTATCGCCATTAGCTTGTCATAGGAGAGACCCATCTCACGAAGAAGAGATTGAGTTCATTGTTTCGCAACTTGTATGGGCCATAGTTATGTACTCTACTTCAACGCTAAACAAGTAATAACACTTTCCTTCTTACTCCCCTATATCACCTAATTACCTCTAACAAAAGTACAATAACCATTAATAGACCTCCAATCAAGAGGATCTCCAGCTAAATCAACATCAAAATAATCCACAATATTCAAATAGGAAGAAGTTCGATTGTATAATTCCTTTCCAAGAGCACCCTTAGATACCGCAAGACATGACCAGTAGCAATCCAATGAAGCAATCCAATGATGCTCATACTACCGACTTAAACTCCTATGACAAAGGTAATATCAATCAAGTTTAGCCATAGTTAAGTAAATCAGCGTAATACTCGTATCCTTTACACTAGCTACCTACTAGCACAGACACTTCAAAGTGAGTGTCATGTTCTTGTCGGGCATGTGTCAGACACCGACACTTGTCTAATACTCGTGCCACACGTATCGGACACTCTGGATTCACGTTGGATTTTAAAAAATTACTAACTTGTTTGTCAAAGTCGTTCGACTTTAAATGAAATCTAAAGATAACACATTGGATACCTTGAAACCGAATGTTTCTTAAACAAATATGAAAAAAATTCTCTCTTACATGAGTGAATAGTATATTAGTAGAATATAAACACCTCGCCACCTAAGTAGGTCATTGATTAGATTATTTTTCTTTTTTTTTAATGTTGTTGCTTTCATAGAAGCTACAAAGTATGTGTATGATATGTTTTGTATACAGATAAACACATAGCCATATTGTTGTCCCTATATTCTATATTTTATATATGGGTTTTTACCATATCGACACCTGAAATCTTTCTAAATTCCATATTAACCCTAAAATCTTCATATTTTTAGATTGACCCCCCAAATCTTATAAGTTTGGACAAAATACCCCCATCCGCTAGTTTTTTTCGTTTACAAATTAAAAGATACATGAAATATTTCTTGTTTATATTCTAAAACTCTAAAATAGTATGTAAAGTTATCAAAATGCTCTCCTCATTCTTTAATCATCATTATTCCATCACGTGCCACCCAACCCACCGTGATACCCTGCAAGAATAAAAAGCCCACTCCAATTCAATCAGCTCTTCAAGAATAATTAATTAACTAATAATGTCTCTATAATAATACCTAATAGGAACGAACAATGTTCAAAATAACGATAACGTAATGATAACGTTTTTCTTTTGTTATGTTAAGATAGGTTATAACGTAACGTAAGTTACACGATTTAGTATTTATTTAATAAAAATAAATATATATTTAAGAATTTTAATAAATAGAATAATAATTTTAAAAAATCTAAAAAAATATTAAAACAATATATAACACATTTATTAAGTCTCACAACAAATTTTAGCAAGTATCACAATAACATGTGAGGGATTCAAACTTTTAGCCATGCTATTCAATCTACATAAACAAGCATGAATTATAACAATTAACAACTAACAAGCATGGTAATTGAATTATAACAACTAACAAGCATGATAATTTAGCAAAAGAACGTAACAAGCATGATATTTCTCTATCTCTGAATTGAATTAAAAGCATAATAATTAAATTAAAATATATCACTATCTCCCTATTCACCTGATCACTCTATCTGCAATTCACCTATTATCTTTGTGCTTCCCCCTCCCTCTCTCTTTCTGCTCCCTCGTTCTCTCTGCTCTCTCTTCCTCCCTCCCGTACTCTCTGCTCTCTCTTCCTCTGATCTCTCAGCAGAGAGAGAACGGGAGGGGGAGAGAGCAAGAGAGATCGGGAGGGAGAGAGGGGAGAGAGATTGGGGAGGGGGAGAGAGTGGAGATAGATGGGGAGGGCGGAGAGGAGAGAGAGATCGGGAGGGAGAGCAAGCAAAGAGAGTGAACAGGGGGAGAGAGCAGAAAGAGGGTGATAGGGGGGAGAGAGAGATCCGGGGGGGAGACCTGAGACAGTGACGAGGAATCAGCGACGACGACGAGGAATCAGGTAGGTCTTCTTTATTATTCTTCAAGGTGCCGAGGACGAGACGAGAGACGGTGAGGGATCCTCCGACGGAGGGGAACCACCGATGACGACGAGGGATCGGGGATTTCTCTTCTTTCTTCGTCGTCTGTTTTTTTTTTTGGGGGATTTTGTTGTGCCCTAGATCGAGAACAAGGGCTCGGGATCGAGTGGAGTTTGAGAGGGCTTGGGTGGGTGGGTTTTATAAAAATAGGATTTGCACAGTAACGTACATTACTGTGCATTACGAAAATAACGTAACGTAACATATGTTACCAAGTAAAAAAACGCAGGTTATGGGTTTTTGCGTTATTTGCGCCTGTTTCCTAACATTTGCCTTGCGTTAGTTATCGTAATGCATTATAATGCGTTATGTAACGCGTTATTTTGAACAATGGGAACAAAAATCTGCGCTTTGCAAAGAGAAAACCAGTCTTTCTAAAAATAATAATAAAGAAAAGAGAAAAAAATACAAATGCTTAGGTACGCAGAGAGAGAGGAGGCACATTTCTTCCAAACACAATACAACACAAGATGATTAAAGATTACGTTACACGCTTTCCAAATCCCAATCCTCATCCCCATCGAGAGAAGCTTTACGCTTGTGCTAGAAACAAGAATAGGAATCCACTACCCCCTTTTCCCTCTTTTCATTTAATAAATAAACTTCATCATCTATTTATTTGAGATGGAGAGCTGCTCCATTGCAATTGCCTTGGTTATGGGGGAGCACAATCATCATCTTCACCAACTGCCGGCACAGCAGCAACGCCACCATCCTCGATGCCGAGACCAACACCAGAGAATTGCTTCCCTACTCACCGGCCAAGGCTAAGGCAGTTGCTCGCGCTGTCAATCGGCCCATGATGCCCCTCCTCTTTCAAAGGATTCGCAAGACAGCTCGATTGGGATCCGCCATCAAATTCAGGATCTTCGACCCCTTCGAGACAAATCTCGCTGTCTCCAGCCGCTAACGACGGCGACCACGATATCTTGACGACGGCCCAGTGGTGTTGCTATGGCCGGTGGTGAGATATGAAAGTGAGAAAGAAGAGCGAGAGTGAGAGAGAGGAGTGAGATTTGAAAGGGCGCAGCAGCTGGCAGCGACGACGTAGTAGCAGTCGCTGATTTTGCTGCGGCACGACGGCGACGCAGCGGTAACAGGTGGTGGTGCTATTGTGTTGGTGGATGAGAGAGTGTGAGAGTGAGCGAGAGAGATGAGAGTGAGAGTGAGATCTTACTGGGGAAAGGGGGCAGCGGTAGCCGGTGTTGCTGCTACAGGACAATGGCTGTCGGTGCTGCTACTGCTGTGCTTGTGAATTAGTGAGAGTGAGAGAGATGAGAGAGAGAAAGTGAGATTGGAAAATTAAATAGATCTGATTGAGTGAAAGATAGTGAAAGAAAGGGGGAAATTTTGTTAAATTTGAGGGGCAGATCTCTACCATTACAAAATAGACAACAACTAATTGGGGGGGGGGGATATTTTGTCCAAACTTAAAAATTTGAGGTGTCGATTTGGAAATATGAAGATTTCGGGGGTTAATATGAAATTTAGAAAGATTTTGGGCGCCGATATGACAAAAAAAGTTTGTCATATTGTTGTGTCCGTGTCTTCGTATGTGTACCCATGCTTCATAGCTAGCAACAGGGGCGGACACAAGTGTAGGCAAGTGTGGGCAATTATTTCCTTTTATATTAGCAATTTGTCCCTTCTAAAAAGTAAGTTTCTTCATGCATTAATTTCGGCAACTTGGGCTGGTGGGTATGGATGTTTTCCTTTTAATTAAAACTTATATTTGTTAACTAGATCCAACTTATGGTAATCTTTATTTACCTTACTACATCAGATACTAATTAATCTTACCATATGATGGCATGCACTTTCTTGGAATGTACTACTTTCCTAAAATCATGGTATTTCTTCTTTTTCCTTTTAGAAATGGAATTATTTCCTCCCTTCTATTAAGAATTAGAAGTTCTTTCTTTTCTTCAAACAATAATTTTTTTTAAGTGGATAGTTTTTCTTTTCCCAAAAATATGGGTGAAAGCTTTTTTAATAATTTTTCCTTTTTTTTGATAGAAGTATGAGTGTTTTGTAAAGAAGCAAGAGAGAGAAATATGGAAGAAAACAAGAAGGCAATAAGCAAATGATCGAGAGTAGTATGTATATAGAACTCAATCTTAGATTCTTTTTCAGTTTTATTTCAAATATTCAAAAGTTGTATTTCTTCTTACTTGTCATATTTGGTTGTTTTTTAGTATTTAATGTATGAACATTTTTAGTTTTATATCCTTTATGTTTCTAGTTTATAATAGATTATTTACAAATTTAGCACCAATTTGAATGCAAATTTTCAAACAATTTTAAACTTTGTTATTTCTTGACATGTTTATATTTATCATTTAACTTTTTTTTTTTGCATAAATATATAAGGATATAGTTCAAAAATCAATTATTCAAACTTTTAAAATTTTGTTTCTGTTTTACTCTCTTATGCTTTGGTGTTAAGATATTTTGGACCCCTAAAAGACACATCCTAATGCTATAGAAAATAGTAAAATGTTTGGGGCTATAATGAATTCCCTAAACTGTTTGGAGGTATAGGGTCACTCGTCCCTATCTTCATTGAAATCTGGATTCTTTTCTTTTCTTTTCTTTTCTTTTTTTGTTTTTTTTGGGGTGGGGGGGGGGGGGGGGGGGGGGACCACTGGGAGGTACGACTTCTAAATTGCATTGGTGTGTAACTCTTAGCTATTGGAATATAAAGACTCAACTAACTCATCCACCAATTTTCTTCTTCTTACTCTTGGAAGTACCCTTAGTGTCTTCAATTCTCTGTCCATCCGGATTAGCATCAGCAAACAAAGGTTCCTTCTCTTTATCTTTTGTTCTAATGAATACCATCACTTTGCATTTGTCCACTTCAGCTTCCTCCACTAATTCCTCTTCTTACCCTCCTCTGTTCAACTCATTCCCTTCTTTCCCTCCATTTTTGTTCTCCTCATTCCCTTCTTGCCCTCCTATTTTCTCCACATTCCCCTTATTCTTTCCCATCTCTTTACACTTTTGTGTCAGAACAACTTCAAGCATGCCTTGGTCTTCATCACTCTCATCTCTATCAATCAAATCATCAGTCATTGTCATCTTCTTTTATCCCCAAAAACTATGTGCTTTCCCCTTTTATCAAAAATAACACGCTCAGTGTCAAAGAGCTCCTCATTTACTTCTCCTAAGTCTATATAATCGTCTCCAGAACCTTGTACTTCTTCCATTGCTTCATAACTTCCTCTTGCTTGACATCCAAAGCCTCAGTTGCTCTTTGGTTGCAGCTGATTCTTCTTCAATACCAACACTAGCTTCTATTTCTCTGCAGCAACCTTCTCTTCATCTCTATCTGCACCATCTTCTTCAAACAGAACTGAAATTTCTTTTAAATTAACTTCAACTTCTTCATTTGTATCAACCCTTGCTCTTCCTTCAGCTGCTTCTGTATTTTCACCTCCTCTCTCTTGGGATTTTTCTGACCACCATTTAAGCATCCATATCATGCTCTGAATTAGGGGTTCTCCACATGGACTTCTTCGTCACTTCTACTTGCATCATCAATGGGTAGTCATTGTGGCAGTTTCTACATATAATCCAATGTCCCCTTTGAGTGGATTTTCTAGAAGAAGAGTCTCTTCCAATCTATGTGCTCCATATTCCCCTTACCGTTTTCTTCCTGATTGGGTGCTTCACTTGGAGTGTCAATCTTGGCAGTATTCTGGCACCAACTCCTCATATTGTGTCCAGGCACTATTTGTTCAATAAATGGCTCTACTTTCTGGTTCACATTCAAGAAATCCGACATCTTTCTTTCAAGTAGCACTATCACAATCTATACTACTAACGACACATTTTGATATACAATAAAATCTGATACCACCCCAATTTTCTTTAGATGATATCTCAGTTCAAACCATGACCACTCATCTGTGTCAAATTTCTTATCATATGATGTTATGAACTTTACCCCCAACATGCTTCTTTCTTCTCAGTCTTAAACCCCCATTCAATATACATTTTGCGAGCTATCAAACAGAACACATAACAACACAAATATGTTCATTGCACAAGTAAATATGACTATTAGAACATCAAATGTTGAACTAAAGCTACAAACAAAAAAACAACCACATTAACAATCAAAGAAACTATACATTATAATTCTTAACTAACAAATCCTAATTACATGTACAAGTTGTTTAAATACATCAAACACATGATGAATTACAACGAGCGCATGGATGAATTACAACGAGCGCATTGATGAATTACATTTTAAATTACACACACCATATTGTAAATTACTCCCAAATTACATTAAGCAGATGTTCAATTATGTCAAGCACATTATAAATTACATTGACCACCTTATATATGGCATCAAGCAAGTAAACTAATTAACACTAGTGCATTAACCACCTTGTACATCTATTAACTTTGTTGTATTCACTTTCTCTACCATAATATGTATAGTTCAATACTTTATATTGCCAAGAAAATTGCATGTATTACACTAGCACACTATTAAATTGATATTTGGCAATGTAACACGTATATGAAGAAAATATGACTGCATTACTAACTAGACCTGATAACGCATTGAATTTGTGCAAACACATCAACCTAAAACTCATAAATTACTCATTGCTAATCATTATGCAAATAAAGTTCACAGTTCTAAGATTATACAATAAAGTTTGCCCAATCTAGCTTAACAACAATGTGCATCATGCATTTAATTATCAAAGGATCTTATCACTTTTTATAATTAACTAATTAAATCCTAATTAACCTATATATTATTGTACCAAACCCCATTGTACAATTAACTAATCCCTTCACATAAAGCAAACCTAAGTCTATGACCACTCATTATAAATAATTTCACCTACCCAACACTCTCATCCCCCAAACAATACATCCCCATCCCAGCACAATACAAAGAACACCCCCCCCCCCCCCAAACAACAAAAAAAAAAGAAAAAAGATTCCTCCAACCCCCCAACATGAAAAAGAACAGTATTCCCCTGAAATTTTCACTCTCCCACTGAGCTTCAAATCTAAACTCAGATCCAGAATTTAAAAACCAAGTGTCATAAAAGTTAGCTTACCTTCACATAGGCCCTAAAAGCTCCTCCCACAATCCAGTAGCCTCCAACTTCCTCTTGCTTACTCCAAGTACAACTTACTCTACTTGATCCCTCTTCGTCACAATATGTTTGTTTCGCCGCAAAACGTCGCAAGTCGTAAGTTGTAAAATGAGAATGGAAAAAGTGAACTATAGCAGGGAAAATATATTGTATTTTACGGTGTTTGGTTGATAAAGTAAAAGTGTAAGTAAGAAAGTATATTATGTTTTACGGTGTTTGGATGGTAACGTAAAAGTGTAAGCGAAAAAGTTGACCACAAAATTAACTGTAGCAGTGATTTAAATATTATAAATACTATTAAATTAAATCTACTATTGCAAATTAAATTTTATTAATAAATTTAAGATAAAATATTAATAATATTAATATTTTATTTATAACAATAATATTAATAAAATATTAGTATAATTAGTAAAATATTACTAACATGTTAACAAAAATATATAATATAAAATTTTAAGAAAATCTAAAGTACATTAATAAAATTTTAAGAATACTAATAAAACATAAATATTAAAAATCATAGGAAAAATAATAAAATATAGTTATAATATTATAATATTAAAAAAAATACTTGAAAATTATTATAATATTAAATTTTATTATAATTTTATTGTAATATTATAAAAATATAAAATTAACAACGTAAAATATAATTATAATTTAATAATAAATCATTATTATAATTTTATTATAATGAATTATTATTACAATATTAACATAATAAAATATTAATATAATAATAAAGTATATTATAATATCAATAAAGTAATTATTTATATTTAAAAATAAATAAATATATATAGTAATTTTATATTAAAATATAATATTGTTATATTAATAAATATTAACTCTAATTAAAATAAAAAATTGGTATATGTATTAATAAAATAATAAAGTATTAAATAAAAATATTAAATAAAAATAGTAAATTAAAATATTAAAATATTAAAAATAATAAAAAAACTAAATATTAAAATTGTAAAATAATTAAATAATTAAATAAGAAATTGAACACTATTAAAAATATTTAAAAATATTAAATATTTAATAATATTAAATTATATATTGATTATCAAGTAACTGCTTTGAACTGCAAGTGTACTACAAGTGGGATTTACCTGACCACAAAATTAACTGTAGCAACTGCAAGTGAGAAAATGAGAGTTACATTTTGCAACTTATTTTTCAGCGAAACAAACAGCGAAAAATGGAAAAGAGGTTTTACGATTTACGACTTGCGGCGTTTTGCGGCGAAACAAACATGCCCTAAATCTTCATATTTGCAAAATGGAAAACCAAAGTTCGTTTTCTCCGCTACTCCTCTTTCAAAACTTCTCAGGTCCAAAGTGACTTGCCAACATCTGTGAAGTAGAAATTTGAATTCCCAAAAGCAACCTCACGCCCACCGTCTCTTATTTCAGTCTGATGTCATAGTGGGTGACAGATTTAGGGAGACACATGGGTGGGTTTAGGTTAGTAAAAAAGGTTTTTTTTTCCTTTTTGGTGGGTGGGTGCATGGTGGTGGGGTTTTGGCGCCTAATGTAGGGTGAGGCGCAGTTGGATCTTATAATGTTTGCCATTAACACCGTTTTTTGGGGGGGATGCGAAAAGAATTTTTTACGGTAGTTATTTGGGAATTTAGAAGTTCATGGTAGTTTTCTGGGGAACTTATGATATCTAATGGAAGTTCTGAGAAATTTAGCCACTTCTTTTTGAAGATTGCTCTCTAAGTTGGTACTTTTTTGTGGAGATTCCATGAAGTTGACTCTTTCCTTACCCCATATAGTTGACTGAGTAATGGAGCAGGCCTAGAGTATGAGGTTTCATTGTTTGATAATGCGCTGATTGATTATAAGAAATCTTTACTACGTGGAAAGCCTTGATCTCTCTCTTAGACTATTCTCTTCTTATTAGTGTTACCATGCCACGTTAAAAGTTGAAAATGCGTTGATTATCTGATTTCTTACTATTGCACGAGGCATTGGGTTTCTAGTTACTTAGTGGTGGGATAGGAATGATGGTAGATTTCACTCTTCTGTTTTAATTAGCCGTAAATGCAAGGTCGTTCGATTGCAACACTTGAGGGTCAGTCCATAGGAAAGGTGTTTCTTAGATATTTCAACACTATTTAGGCGAATTGGTTGAGAGAAAAGGTTGGAATAGGATGATCTAGATTGTCAAATAAAAGAATCAAGCACCTAGGATTGAATCCCCTAAACTACTATTCATGTGGTCGATGATTGTCTCTCAATTAATTAATTACGCAACATTAATTTTTTAATAAACATCATAATCACCGTTAGACACGTCATCGTGAGAGTCAGATGTTCAGTGTCGGCAATATCTTCAAAGAACTTTCGGTAAATATAGTTTTAACAAACCACTCGAAAGATGGAGATGAAAAAATGATTCAATCAGATACAGATCTTTGGATCAAACACCTAAATGCTCTCTGGGATGTTCGCTTTGAACAACGCGAACCACCTACAGAGGATAAGGTAACCCAGAGTAATCTGGGAGATGAGGCTAATCCCAAGCCCATCTTTATAAGCGAAAACTTATCAACCCCGAGAAGGAAGATCTAATATCTCTTGTGCGAGAGTATATAGATGTTTTCACTTGGAACTACGAGGATATGCCGGGCTTGACCTTCAAGTGGCCATGCATTGCCTCAACATCAGTCCGGACGAAAAGCCTGTCAAGTAACAACAACGACGATTTCGCCCAGAGATAATGGAAGTTATTCAGTCGGAAGTTAAGAAGCTTATAGACTCTGATTTTATCAGGGAAGAACAAGGCCCTGATTGGGTAGCCAATATCGTCCGTCACTAAGAAGAATGGGAGGATTCGAGTTTGCATTGATTTTCGTGATCTAAATGAGGCGTGTCTTAAAAATGAGTTCCCCCTTCCAATCACGGATGTCATGATCGACAACACGTGTGGGTTCGAACGGATGTCTTTCATGAATGAATTTTCAGGATACAATCAAATTAAGATGTACCCTGACGATGAGAAGCATACATTTTCAGGACACCATTAGGGTTGTATTGCTATACTGTCATGCCCTTTGGATGAAAAATGCGGGGGCGACATATCAGAGAGCTATGAATGTAATTTTTTACGAGCATATACGCAAAACAGTGAAATGCTACGTAGACGAATTACAGTGTAAAGTCGTGCCAAAGGCGATCACATAGCAGATCTGAAGACAATATTCAATATCATGTGAGCGCATCAATTGAAGATGAATCCCACCAAATCCTTCCTAGGGGTAGCCAGCGGTAAATTCCTCGGGTTTGTCGTGACATCCAAAAGAATCCACCTCGACCAGAGAATACACGAGGGATTACTAACTGAGCCATGTTCTAACAATGTAGCGAAATACAATGCTTTGTTGATCGGGATGCAAATCACCAATGAGATTGGCATTAAAATAACAAAGCATATGGTGATTCAAAGCTCATCGTTAATCAGATTTGCAGGGAGTACGAAGTCAGACATGAAGACTTGGTACCCTATCACAACATAGCTATCCACATGGCAAAGAGGTTCAGAAACTTCTACATCGACCATGTACCTCACCAGCAAAATGCGCATGCAGATGCATTGGTATCTCTCGCTGCTTCCTTAGCTCTTCCAGCCGGAGCTGCAGAGAAAGTACTCGTCTACAGCCATGACTTATATTGTCCTAAACCCTCCATCGAAAATGATTATATTTCAGCAGGGAACCTTCATGTCAAAGAAACTCTAGAGACTCCTGCAGGTCCAGAGCTCAGGGATTGGTGATTCTCGTATATCAACTACGCATTGTACGGGCATTTTGCCTGATGACCCTAAAGTGGCGGCTGCCATTAAAAGAAAAGCCCTTAAATTCTACTACAATGCGATCACAAGAACACTGTATCGCCGATTGCATGATGAAATCTTCCTCCGCTGCTTGTCACATAAAGAGGCACAAGAAAACGCTCAAAGAAGCTCATGATGTTATGTGTATGATGGAATCCTCCTCCGCTGCTTGTCACATAAAGAGGCACTGGAAAACACTCGAAGAAGCTCATGACGGTATGTGTGGAGCTGACAAACTTGGTCCAAAACTTGGAGATCGACTCCAAAAAACTTGGATATTATTGGCCAAAAATGGTCCCTGACGCCATCACTTACGCTAAGCGATGCCTCGCTTGTCAGATCCATGTTGACTTTATTCACCAGGCACCAGAACATCTTCGCCCTACAACTTCTTCCTGGCCATTCGAAATATAGGGAATGGATATGGTTGGTCCATCAGCCCACCATCGTCCAAAGGATACCGGTTTATCTTAACCATAACCGATTACTTTTTCAAATGAGCTGAAGATATCCCCTTGAGGGAGGTAAAGACATCCGACGTGATCAAGTTCATTAAACATCACGTGGTCTACCGCTTTGGCATGACACGACGGATTGTCCATGATAATGGGCCTCAGTTCGTCAGCCAAACATTCCAAAAATTCTGCGACAAATTCAGGATTCAGAGTGTGACTTCAACGACATACTATCCAACAACTAACGGCCTTGCAGAAGCTTTCAACAAGACCATTGGGATACTTAAGAAATTCGTCTCGAAAAGCAAAGCGACTGGGATGATAAGTTAAGCGAATGCTTATGGGATTATCGCACAACACTGATAACCCTGAAGAAAGCTACACCGTTCTCTTTGGCATACGGATGTAAGGCTGTACTCCCACTAGAAATTCAGATCACATCTCTACGCGTTGCCTTGACAACGGAGATGACAAATAAGGAGAAGCATCGACTGTGACTCTAGGAGCTGGAAACTTTAGACGATAAATGCCTGCAAGCTCAACAGCAAATTGAGCTCTATTATACTTGAATTACCAGAGCCTTCAACAAGAAAGTCAAGGGGCGGACTTTCAAGAAAAGTGACTTGTCTTAGCTGTCAGAAGACCCATGGTGATGACGCATAAGACCAAAGGAAAATTCTAACCCAAATGGGAAGGACCATTTGTAGTAGAGTCAATCTACTCGAATGGAGCACACCGTCTTATAACCCCAGACGACGATACGCTCATGATGCCGATTAACGGCAGATTCTTGAAGAAGTACTATCCTTAACAGGATTCTTCTCATGATCAGGTTAACATTACACCTCTGATCAAGACTTTCAGATCTAAGATGTTTGGAAGAGCGCCAAAGAAAAACTTCTTTCTTCAATGGATCACATTATGGTCGACATTGCCGAGCCGACTGAACACTGGTTACATCATGATGCATGATGTAAATATTGAAGAAAAGACAAAAATGTGAAACTTTAATTTTATCCTTGTTACTCTTCTATAGTTTATCTACTAAAATCCGACGCCTCTGAAGGCTAAAGATAGAGGAAAATGTTCGCCTTTAAGTCCAACATAAGTTCTCGACAACTCATCATGCTGAGGGGAATAGTATGGCTAGCCCAACTCAAATGGTAGTTGGTAAAGGCATACCAAATCCGTTGATAGCTGAGGGTTTGCTAAAAATCCTAAGGGACTTGGTCCTGTCATCTTCTCCAAAATCTATTAACAATTCCCTCCCACGGAATGGTAGGCCACAAAAATACATGTGTCCATTTCTCCCGCGAAATAAGCACAGACTTGTCACGTTAACAGTAAACCTCTGGCAAGCCATTTTTCTTAATCCCCAATACGATTCGTCAAGTTAATATTATACCTCTGACAATTTATTCTATTTCTCCACCAAAGTCCCCTACCAATTCCCTCCCATGGGGTGGTAGGTCCACAAGCTTAATTACTGCTATGTTAACACTACACCTCTAACAGTGAAAGTTTCAGTACTCCCAAGCGAGTACGGACTTCCACTTGTTGCTCCCCTGCACGGAGTCACAAGTTTTCAAAATTGTCAAGTTAAAACTACTTCTGACAACCCAAACTTCACTTATTCTCGTCAATAGAATGGCAGATCCTCAAAATTGCTCGTATCATAAATCAACTCTTGTCAAGTTAACACTACACCTCTGACAAATTACTGTTAAAGTTCAATATCACACCTTTAATAGTGATCAAGTTGCTGCCAAGTTCAACATTAAACCTATGACAGTCACTTTCCTCAGGCTTTCATATAAAAGTTGAGACGAGCGATGCTAAGTTTAATATTACACCTCTAGCATCCAGTTCATTGTTAAGTTCAACAATACACCTATGACAATGACTTTCTCTCGAACTTTCGACCAATGCTAAGTTTAACATCACACCTCTAGCATTACCCCCACTATTAAGTTCAAAACTATACTTATGACAGTGATATCTTCAGTTCCCCTAATGAAACTGAAGTTCCTATGGGGCTAAGTTAACAATACACCTCTAGCTTACGTCCTTGTCAAGTTAATATCACACCTCTGACAAGATTCAATCTGATCCGTTAAGTTAATATCATACCTCTGACGGTAAAGAATATTTAGATCCCCGACGGGTCTAGTCTTGTTATTCTCGTTAATAAAATGACAGGTTCACTTCAAATCACTGTTAGGTTGATATCACACATTAACAGTGTTCTCGCTAATCTCCAGATGAGTCTTATTTACGTTAATACTAAACCTCTGATGAAGACTTAATCACAATCCTTCGCGAAGTGAAAACTTCACTTGTCATTCTCATCCATAAAATGACAAGTCCATAAAACCTATTCCACTCCTGTCAAGTTAATATCACACTTCTAACAATAACCTTTTTAAACATTGCTTAAATGGAATTTTTCAACTTTGACTTGCTAAGTTAGAATATCACACTTCTTGCAAATCAAAGATAATCGCTTCCACTTGTCTGATTTTCAATACAAAAAAGAAGTCAAGACAAATAAGAAGGCAGGAAAAGTTGTCACTTTTATTGATATTTAAAAATATGAAAAAAACACTCTTATCCAATAAGATTGAGTGTTACAACAAAAAAGTGCAAAGAAGTCCCTCTTGCTCAGCGAAAGGTTGCACTCGCTTCTTGAAATATTGAAGATGCACAAAGTTCGTCTTCTTGACTGTGGCTGGAAATAATAGATCAACTTCCTCTCCTCTTAAGAACAATGACGTTTCTCGAAGTCGAAATGCAAGGGAGCACTCTGATTACACCCGACCAACTGGTGCGAAGGTCTTCACAAGGCCGTACTCCTTCGCTTAATGGGAAGCTCCGCCATCAGAAAGTCATTTAATGAGCGTGAGTTTTTCGTTCCTATCACTTCTTTGAACAAGATTGGTGAAGGGAGAATCTGAGACCTTACTGGTGACGTCCTCTTTCCCGTGACTTTCAAATGCGCCATGCTCATTGTGATCAGGAAGAGATCAAGAGAAAGTCTCTTCATAATCGGCGATGACAGAGCTTCAAGGAAACAGAGCCTTATCATGGTAAAAGCCATTTCCTACCTGAAGAAAAGTTCTCTGGAGGGTGGACATTATCCGTCAAGACACGACCGTAAAAGCCCCTGAAGGGATGCTTTTTGATTTTGAAATCACAATTGTGATAATCTTCGAAGAAGATTGTAAGAAAGCATCAAAGCTTTGAGCTCTTTTAAAGAACTCTGAAAGTTCTTCAGAGCACATGCCCTTGAAGAGAAATGTCAAGATGGAGTTCTTCAGAGCACATGCCCGCGAAGGAAAACAGTCAAGATGAATGATTGTTAAGAGGTTCAGGGCTTATTTATAGGCTCGCTAAATGGCCATTAATTAACAGCATGAAAATCAAAACTGTTCTTTAAAGGCCAATTAATAGCCTTAATTCGCGACACGAATATCAAATCCAGTCTGAGTGAGACACGTGGATTTTTGCTCCGGGAAGTCTCAAATAACACGCGTCCCTAATCGTCAACGCCGACTTTGCCTCGAAAGATCAGCGGGATCTTTGCGTCTCGATAAATTGCATGCGACGCTTCAAGGGTCGCGTTTTGAAGTCCGCATCCCTTTGCAAAGCAAAGGCCGCGTTTCCTCAATAGAATGAGGGTCGCTTCTTTAACAATTCAAGGTCGCGCTTAAAATCCGCGTCCTTTCACGAGCTGAGGGCTGCGCGCCTTCAACAAGTTGAAGAGCTCAGCGTTGCATCTCTCCTCAATCCAGGGCCGCGTTCTCCCATCAAATCAGGGCTGCGTCCCTTCAACAATTTAGTGTCGCGCCCTCCAAATGAATCAGAGCCGTGTCTCTCAACAATCCAGAGCCGCGTCCTTTTAACAATGTAGAGCTGCGTCTCTCAACAATCCAGGGCAATTCAGAGCCGCGTCCTCTAAGTGAATCAGAGCCGCGTCTCTCAACAATTCAGAGCCGCATCATCTAAGTGAATTAAAGTCGGTCTCTCAAACAATCTAGAGCCGCGTCCTCTTAACAATTCAGTCGCATCTCTCAACAACTCAAGGTCGCGTCTCCCCTACAATTCAGGGCCGCGTCTCATCAAAAATTTAGTGCTGTCCAAGTTTCTCCTTTACAACTCATAGTCGCGTCTCAGCAGATTAAAGACTGCGCCTCCGCATTGGTCAAGAGCCACTTCTGTGAGAGCTGCGTTCTCCCATGCAATAAAGAGTCCGTCTTATTCTCAAACACAAAGAAGGAATAAAGACGAGACAAAATTTGATAATTTTTATTATTTATATCAAAATGATAAAAGTGATACAAAAACTCTCTTATTTAATAAGTGGAGTGTTATAAAAAAAAAGATAGAATAAATACAAAAAAAGGGAGATACAAAAGGGGGGCTAATTTCGCTCAGCTAAAGAGTAAATCTGGTCCCGGAGGCGCTGCATCTCACGTTGGCGTGCCTTCTCAACCTCTGCCAATCTTGAACCCTCAATTTCTCTGATAAGAATTTCTTTGTAGCCAACTGTACTTGAAGAGATTTCAACTTGAAAGAACGAGCAGTAAGATCTTTTGGATTCGCTTCTTGGCAGCCTCTAGCTCCTACAGCCTTTTTCAAGCAGTAGCAAGCTTCTGCTCATTTACCTGAATCAAGACTTGCGCCTTGGCAATAGCTGCCTGAGCAGTGGCTATAACTTGTTATGACCTCAGATTCTCTGGAGTCGTCAATCAATTTTTGGTAGCTGGCTTGGAAGTCATTGAGGTGACGGGTCTTTAGCCATCGCTCCTCCATCTCTTTCCGCTCGCGTTCTTGGGCAATGAGGAGCTTATTTAACATCAGCCGAGTCTTGTCCATCGGACTAGCCTTCTCCAGGGTTCTTAATTCCTTCATGCATATCTCCAACTGTTCGACTAGTGTCAAATATGCCTTAGCCTGCTCTGAGCTTCCGGTGTGATGAATGTTCTCGATCTGATTTTCAATAAGCATTCATGCAAACTTGAAGGAACTTCCCCCAAAAAGATCAATTCGATGCAGGACCTCATGGAGGTGAGGAATTGTACCATCTGACGAGCCAATTCTTCCATGATGTCCATGGCTGGAGCCAGCATCGGAGCCAGCTCTGCCGATGCACTTCCAGACCCCTTTTCTATGACTGTGAGTATAATGTCCGTAGAGGCGGAAGCCATTTCATTTGGTGCAGAGACGAGGCCGACAGCAGGATCCGTCAAGTAACTGACACCTCCGGAACTGTTACTGTGGTAGCCTCTGAAGCGACAGCCGCAGGGACAAGTTCCATAGTACTTGGTTCAGCTGTTGAAGTTTGAAGTGCTTTGTCTTCTGCGCCAGTGCTTGCCACGAACTTTTCTACTTGAGCCAACCTGGTACTCTCTGCAATCATAGCGTCAATGTTAGCACTAACAATAAGAATGGGAGTATATAGAGAATCTTTATTCTCTTACCCAGATGAGGATCCGAAAACGGTAGATCCTTTGACAGGTTGCTCTGGGACGAGGGTTCCCCACCGTGGTGGTTGTACTCTCAGAGATCATGCCAGTAGCAAGAACTTCAAGGCCAAGGCCCTTCGGCTGGACCTGTTCCTTGATCATCTCCTCTATATGGGAGGATGTTGCAGCCTCAACACCTGTAGCCATTCCTATAGGTGAAATTCAAATGAAATGTTAAAATATTTGCCCAACTCGATGGGGGTATATAGTTAAAAGGGATAGAAGAAATACCCTCGGTTGCGGTGACCTCTCCTGATGACGGAACCATAACGGGAACATTCACCTGCATCTCTTCCTCAGAAATGTGTGTAAACTTGCTGGAGTCTGGAAGAGCAGGTCCGTCCCTAAAGTCAACTTCGTCTCCTAAATAGTCACTATGCTCTTCAGATGACGAAGATAACACTTAAACCAAAGAGGCCTCAGTGATTGTGGCTTTGCCACTGAGAACCCCAGTGGTAGGGCTGGGCTCACAACCCGGGAAGTAGGCATCAAAACACTGGGAGAACCCGGTCGTTGTGCCTCCATCCCTCTTTCTTGAGCAGAAGAAGCTACCGGCCGATTTGAAACTCCTAGTTGAGATAGAATTTCAATTTCATCCCTCTCCGTCACTTCTTTCAGCTGTTC
This sequence comes from Agave tequilana, assembly GCA_038442645.1. Taxonomy (NCBI): domain Eukaryota; kingdom Viridiplantae; phylum Streptophyta; class Magnoliopsida; order Asparagales; family Asparagaceae; genus Agave; species Agave tequilana. The sequence continues at coordinate 96,923 of JAVJIF010010106.1, read as the reverse complement.
TGCAACCTCAGCCCCTTCGTCCACAATGGACTGGCCTGCAGCCAAGACTGCGGGGCCCCTGCTGCGCAAACCTCAGGGATGAAGAGCCGGGACTACCCCTTCTTCTTCCTCCTCTTGCTCCTCAGTACCAGAAGGAATTATTTCGAGCATCTGGGCTGAAGGTATAGCATCAGATCTTTTTCTTATCTTCTTTTAGCTGGGCTCACCTTGGGAAGCAGAGGCTCGAGGACGCTTGGGCACAGCGTGCCGAGTCCTCCAAGTGGGCTGTTCCTCTGCAGCGCCTGCTCTAGACTCCGATCCTAAAGCTGTCTTTGTTCTGCCAGTCTTCTTCTTGGCCTCCTTTTCGGCCTCCCTCTCGGCTTCCATACACTCGCTCATCCCTCGCATACGGCTCTGGGAACCTGACTTCACTTTATATGATGACTTAATACTCTTCATGTAAGAGATATTCATTCCAAAGTCGGGTACCCTACTGGCAATAAAGTACCATGTGCAGAAGCCGAGGCTTGTATAACAATTAGGCATTTTGTGAGATAGGCCGAAGACGGCCCCTGTCCTCTCGGCTACACTGTAATACCACGCCCGGGCGCTTTCAAACAGGTTGATGCTGAAGCGAAGGCCAGTGTTGGGTTGTCAACATATAATTGATCGTAGCCGAACTGCCTAGCAAAACAGCTGGGCATGTAAGGCTCGATCGTGTAGGAATCACCTTGTTGAAAGACCAAGTATCCGGACCAGATGTTGATGAGCCACCAGAAGACTCCAGATGGTAGCCGTGTGAACTCGTCCGGCCCTGCAAGGTCGGCAAACTTGTCCCCGTATGACGCACCAGAGATCTCGAGGAAGCATCGATCGAGCTGATAGTTCTAAAATTACTGACGACAGCCTCAGACGCGAACCTCCCAGACGCGGAGGTCGCATTCCAGCCTCAGACGCGGACCTCGTGTCCTTTGTCAGACGTGGAGGTCGCCAGACGCGAACCTCGCGTTTTTTGTCAGACACGGAGGTCGGCCGACACGAACATCGCGTCCTTTGTCAGACGCAGAGGTCGCCAGATGCGGACCTCGTGTTCCAACTCAAACGCGAGCCTGAGCAGCTCTGCATTCCAACACAGATGCGAGCCTGTGAGCTCCTTGTCTCAACATCAGAGTGAGGTCCGCATTCAAGGGGAGACCCGTGTTTCTGCTCTAACTATCAGCCATGACTGGGTCAATCACTCTCACGTTCTCCCCACTTAATGAGAGATTAATCCCCATTAATGAAGAGTTTTAAGGGGTAGTTACACCCCAATTCCTCTATAAGTAGCTATGAATAGCTAGAGGAAAAGAGGGAGCTCTGAGGAGAAAAGGGGGACCTCTCGAAAGGGGCTGAAGAGGGGGAGTTCTAAAGGAGAAACCCAAGAAGTCATAGGCCGAAGGAGGAGAATCTCCAAAAAGGCACACTTGATGCTTGATGCTTGAAGCTGGATAACTACAGAAGGCTGAAAGCTAAGCACAAGGCTACTGAACTCATATTGTGTTGGAGGAGAAAACTCTATAAACTTGCTGAGTTCAAGTTGAGTTTCTAATCTCTTTGAGATTTTAGCTACTGATTAAGGTTTCATACCTGACCAGTGCGCTTCCAATGAGAACAAGAAGATTCGAAGATCAAGCTTTTGATTTGGCTCGTCAATGGAGAACAAGAATCACTCTCCACCGTTACACGAAGAACCCAACATTAAACAAAAGGGAGATCCAACCATTCTTCCATTTTTTGTAATCGGATTACTGATCCGTTTAGTATTAATGTAATTAAGACTCAGCTGGGGATTGATGGAAACACCGTTAAAGATATAATATTAACCTAACAGTGATTTTGAATGGAGCTGCCATTCTATTGACGAGAATAACAAGTAAGACTAGACCCGTTGGGGATCTAGAAAAAAAAATTTACCGTCAAAGGTGGGATATTAACTTGACCGGGATTCGTCTACTGTTAAAGGTATGATTTTGAACATAACAGTGTTTTGAGTGGACTTGTCATTTTATTGAAGAGAATTGACAAATTAAAATTTTATTCCCTGGGGATACATCAAAGTCTTACTGTCAGAGGTGTAATGTTAACATGACAGGGATTTGTCTGTAATTTATTCTACTAGGAAAATTGAGGAAAATCACTGTTCGAGGTTTAATGTTAACTTAACAGTGGATATGCCAGAGGTATAATGTTAACTTGGCATGTTTGATCTGTGATTATTTCGCTGAGAAACAGTTATAGGCTTTTTGTGGTCCTACCATTCCATGGATGAGAATTGGTAAGGGATTTTGGAGGGGAAAGACGGGATCAGGTTCCTCAAAGTTTTTAGCAAGCCTTCCGCTATCAACAGATATGGTATGTCTTTACCAATTACCGTTTGAGTTGGGCTAGTCATGTTATTCCCCTCAACATGATGAGTTGTAGAGGATTTTTCGTTAGGCTTAAAAGCCAACTTTTTCCTCTATCCTTGGCCGTCAGAGAGTGAACGTGAGTCTTGTACCGTAACTCTGAAACGCATGTCTCAGAGACGCAGGGCTCACGTTTTGAGTTGAAAACGCGAGGCTCATTATCTGCAGAAGAGATGCGAGTCTCGCGTTTTTGCACAAAGATGTGGGTCTCGCGTTTTGGAGAAGAGACGCGGAGTTCGCGTTGTTGAACGTCGCGTCTATGAGGTGAAACGCGAGCCTCGCGTTTTAATGTAGAAACGCGAGCTTCGCTTATAAAAACGCGGGCCTCATGAGCTCCGCATTTTGATATAGAGACGCGGGTCTCACATTTTTGTTGAGAAACGCAGGCTTTGCGTTCTGATACAGAGACGCGGGCCTCGCGTTGAGGATCTGAGACGCGAGTCTCATGCTGCTCAGATGAAATGCGGACCTGAGCCCCGCGTTCTATATCTGCTGAACAGATATTTTTTCAGCTTCTTTCATTTGTTGTTGACGTGCGTGACACCTTTGTCGACGTTCAGCATTCTGGTTATGCTTTACGGGTTGTTGGGGACCCCCGGTAACCTGGAGTTGAGGAAAGAGGAGAGGTACAACGAGATTGGCCTTGTTGGTCTCGTGAGAGACGACGCGGGCCACGTATGCTGCTGCAGCCACTTCTGCCTGTTGACGACGAGCACGACGCCTTCGCTGTCTATCAACATTCCGATTGAGTCGCAGAGGTTATTGGGAACCCCCGGCGTCCGGAACTGGCAGGGCCTTGATAGAAGGATGGCAGGGAGATTGGTCTCTATTGCCATCTTGATCGTGGATCATGGAGCGGGTCTCTGAAGAGACGTTGGAGTTGACCACGTTGTCTCCACGGGAGGCTCCCGAAGCTTTGGGGAGTTTAACTTCTCTTGGTCGAATTCGATCATATGCGATTCGACGGTTGATCCGAGAAGTTTGAGGTTGGCTTGCGCTACGACCTTCTCATTGATAGAGAAATGTATCTCCGACGGAGTTGCCATCTTTTGTCTCTCGGGAAAAATTGAATGCATGTAACTTTATTTGATTATAAAGAAAATTACAGTGGATCAATAATCTGATTACAAAAAAGAAAGAATGGCTAGATCTCCCTTTTGTTTAATACTTGGTTCTTCGTGTAGCGGTGGAGAGTGATTCTTGTTCTTCGTTGACTAGCCGAACCAGAAGCTTGATTTTCGGATCTTCTTGCTCTCATTGGAAGCGCACTGGTCAGATATGAAACCTTCAGCCTTGTGCTTAGCTTCAGCCTTCTGTAGTTATCCAGCTTCAAGCATCAAGTATACCTTTTTGAAGATTCTCCTTCTCCAGCTTATGGCTTCTTGGGTTCCTCCTTCAGAACTCTCTCTCTTCAGCCCCTTTCGAGAGGTCCCCTTTCGAGAGGTCCCCCTTTTCGCCTCAGAGCTCCCTTTTCCTCTAGCTATTCATAACTATTTATAGAGGAATTGGGGTGTAACTGCACCCTTAAAACTCTCCATTAATCTTTCATTAAGTCGGGAGAACGTGGGAGTGATTGACCCAGTCATGCTGACAGTTACAGCAGAAACGCGGGTTTCACGTTGGACGCGGACCTCACTCTGATGTTGAGACGCGGTGCTCACAGGCTCGCGTCTGTGTTGGAATGCGGAGCTGCTCAGGCTCGCGTTTGAGTTGAAACACGAGGTCCGTGTCTGACGACCTCCGCGTCTGACAAAGGACGCGAGGTCTGCGTCTGAGGCTGGAACGCGACCTCCGCGTTTGGGAGGTTCGCGTCTGAGGCTTTGTCTTTAGTAATTTTTAGACAGCCTACAACTGGCAAGTTATTCTGAATGATTCCACTGATATTCGCAGCTAGGAAGACCTTCGACGCTTGATGTGCTCTCTTCTTCGTGCATAAGTTTTTAAAAAATTTAGCATATGATAGGACTTGTTTAATTGCATCGAGAAAAGGGACATTCACTTTGACTTGTTTGAATATTTCAATAATCTTCTTCATCTGCGCTGTGTTCTTCTTTGACCTGAGACTATTTGAAAATGAAGCTAGAGGATCGTATGTAGACTCAGTCTCTGGCTTAGGTTCCTTTTCTTTTAATTTATTAGAGCTAGAAGAGGATGAGTTCGATGTAGGGTCAACAAAATTCGTTTGATTGGGCATCACCACTTGATTATCCACCTTCTTTCCCGATCGTAACGTATGAACTCCATTGAGTTGAGTTGAGCTGAGCTAGAAGGATTTCCCTTGTGTCCTTGGGATTGGCAATAGGTTGACTGGGAATCCTCCCTTTTCTCTCTCACCAAGTTGAGTTGCCATTGGCTTACTTGTAACTCGAGACGATTTATAGCTTGGTGGTTGGAGTTCAGCATTTGCGTCGTCGTTTGCATGAACGAGTTAAATGTCTTCTCCATTATGCTGAGTTTCTTTTCTTGTTCATTCTCAAACCCTGGTGGTGGAATTGGCGGATATGCATGTGTGAGCAGAATATGGGTTCACAAATGCTGGTTGATTTTGATATGGTACTGCATTAGGTCTAGCGAATTGTGAACCACTGAGTTATGCTGCGCTGACCGACGTATTCCCCTGATATTCTCCTTGATTCCACAAAAAGTTTTGATTGCATGTTGGGGCATAGGGATCAAATCCTTTGTCGTTGGTAAGCAGCGTTTAACTGTTGTTCTTGGCTGGTCATAAGTGGATTCGGGAGCAACAGATAGTCTTCCATGACATGGGTCAAAGACTGGTAGTTAAAATAGCTCGGTGCAGAGATCTGATTTATATGGTCGAGTTGTGGAGGAATTCCATGGACTTCTAGTGCCTCAATTCTTCTCGTAAGTCTTACCATCTTTGCTTCAGCAGCAAACACTGTTTAAATATCGGCTGATATATCGGTATTGGCTGAGATATCAGTATTTTATTCAAAACGATACGATAAGTGCAAAATTTTATCGGATATCATTTTAAACCGATGTAGGTCGATATATCCCCTCGTGGCGGATATATAGGCTGATATCCGAGATGAAAATATCTGATATATCGTCACGTGACGCATTTGAGAAGTTTCTACTAACGCATTTGAGGAGGTTCTATAAAAGATAAGATCCCCTATGAGTCTATTACCCTAATCTTGCTTTAAGTAGTTTCGAATGATTTATGTAGGCAATCACATGTATATTCTTCATCTGGTATGACGTCCGATTTGACGTCCGGTATTTAGTACCATATCGTGATATATCACCCGGTATCCGGTATATAGATGTCGCCTCATACTGTGGAAGTTATGGTTGACGATTTCGCATTGAGCCCTTCCCACTGCATGATTTTCTCAGCCATTTCCTCTAAAAATTTCCATGCTTCATCCTCTGTTATTCTCATGATGTCTTCGTGACTCATGGATTCAAGGAGAGTTTTAGACTGATAGTCTATACCCTCATAGATGATTTGACAAAGACGCCACTTCTCAATGACGTGGTGGGGACATTGAGGTAGAAGGTCTTTGAACCTTTCTAGATATCTTGAAAAGGGCTCCTTGTCAAGTTGGCGAAATTGATTGATCTCGCTCCTTATCCTCGCAGTCTTGTGCATTGGAAAAACTTTCTTCAAAAAGACTGCTACAAATTCCGCCCATGTTTAGATTGAGTTGGTGGCAAGTTGGTCCCTGAGTGAAAAGGGAATTAATCTCAATTTGACTACATTGTCGCTCAGCTGCTGGATCTTTATCATCGTGCAGACCTCCTCGATTCTCTAATGAACATATACACGTCTTCTGATTCCATTCCGGATAACTTCGATAGCATCGTGATGTATTGCGGGTTTAGCTGGTAATTGTTTTCGCTGGCCGTCGGTCGTGTGATGCATGACGGGTGTGATGATCGTGGCGGGTAACATCGGTCCATTAGGACCGGAGGTGAAACAGGGTCAGTCATTTTAGATTTGTTTGATTCTATACTGACTAGACGTCCTATTGAGTCACGTTCCAGGCTGACATAAACCAGCGGCAGGCACCAAAGTGTGAAAGTGAAGTGAAAAAAGAGGTTGATGGTAGATGAGAATTAATCTAATTTTTGTTTGGTTTTTGTTTTTCTATTTTTTATGATTTTTTTAATCCGGTAAAAGTGCTAAGACTAAAAGAGCACTGTTTCCCGGCAACGGTGCCAAAAACTTGATGAGAGATTTCACTCTCCCATTTTAATTAACCACAAGTGCACGATCGTTCGATTGCAACACTTGAGGATCGGTTCACAGAGAAGTTGTTTCTTAGATGTTCCTAACACTATTTAGGTGAATTGGTCAAGAGAAAATGTTGGGAATAGGATGAAGATCTAGATTATTAAATAAAAGAATCAAGCACGTAGGATTGAATTCCTTAGATTACTATTCATGTGGTCGATGATTGTCTTTCAATTAATTAATTACACAACATTAATTTCCTATTTCTAGCAGGCATATAATTTTAGAATATTAGTTCTAAACACAAGATATTATTTATAATCACATATTTCATCAAGATAATTTAAATAAATTGTGAAAGTGGTAAAATAAATTAAGCATGGAATATTGATTAATTATGCATATCCTGTCAAATTACTAATTATCTAGAAATTAATTTTCATGAAATCAAAATCCATTAAAGTGTGCATTGAGTTTTAAACAAGAGACTGAAAATCAACCACACCATAGTAGTCTAGGTTCATATTCCTGGATGCTTGCAAAATGGTTTAGTAACACATGATTGGATTGACCACAAAATAATCTAAATAATAAGTCATGGAAAATTAAATTAATAACTAATCTAAATTAAATGCAATAATTAAACAAATTTAATTCTAGAGAATAATTAATGAAACTAAATTTAACTAACTAATTAATTAAACTAATCTAAACAATTAAAACTAATTAATTAGATTCTAATTACATGCTACAGTGTCGCTGCCCCACCTGCTACAGTACAACGAGCCAACGGGCACACCGTGTGGACCCCGCTCTCGGATGCTACATGACCCGAGGTGCTACAGTGCCCAAGCGCGTGGGCCCCACCCGTTGCCTCGTTGAGCTGTTGCACGTTGGACGAGCTGTCGCCGCCAGATCAGTGGGCCCCACGCCAGACCTTGCGTCGCTTTCGCCCACTCAGCACCGCCAGCCAACAGGCACAACCGCGTTGTCGCTTATGCACACGAATCGAGCCCAGAGCCGCCCACTTTTGGACCCCGTAGCGCTTCCCCTGGTGCTACAGTCCACAAAACTGCGTTGTTGTGGACCCACAGCGCCAGGCCGCCCGCTCGCCCTGTTCTCGTGCACGACGATTGACACAAACCGCGTGGGATGAGACGTGCATTGTCTTGTGTCGGGCTCCGAGATCGAGGATGAGTGATGCGTGCTGATCGCGACAATCGCCGCCGCCATGGAAACCACATCTCGTCGCACACAGTGGACGAAGCGGAAACCGAGGCCGATAATGTTCTTTTCTAGTGCACAACTTCCCGAGCGAAAAACTCGTGATCAGAAGAGAAGAAACACAACTGCCATTGAACAATAAAATAACTTTTTAATTAAAAAAATTGTGAAAAATAAAGGCAATGCGGCCAAAACCAGGTATAAATCCTAACCCTAGATATTGTTTGCCTTTTTTAGGCTACAAAACTCTGGCTTTTTGCATCAAAGTCCACCACAATTACAAAATTGCAAAGAACAAAAATAGGATTTTACAAGCAATTGGGATTTCAGCCTGTATTTTACATTTAGCCCCCTGGACTTACAAAATTGCATTTTGACACCAACTAGACTCAAACTTCTTCAAATTAGATGCAGATCTCCGGAATGTGGTTTTTAGCAGCAGAGTGACCCCGACAATGTCAAGCCTCCTATTTGCAGTGAATCTTCTTTTAGCTTGCCAAAATTCCTCGGAGTGTGCTTTTGTGGTTCAGTCTTCTCCTAATCGCTTCTATTTGCAAAAATCACAAAAATACCCAAGTGGAATTATTTAAATTAAAAAAAGACAAATAAGAGTATAAAAATATACAAAACTATGCTCGTCAAGGAGCACACACGAGCGGAAGCAAAAGAATAATACATAAAATAAGAAAAATACAAAAAAGAGATGGCCTCACACCACAAAGAACAATGGCATAACACCATGATAAACTCCATCACAAAGACAAAAGAACACTTTTCATTCATCAAAAACTTTATTCTACATAAAAGAAATTCTTAAAGCCTTTTATTTAAAAAAAAGACCTGTTGAAAGAAACTAATCTTAGCCTAAAAGAATCTAATTGAATTTAACTTGAAGTCTCAGAAAACTATTCCCTATAATAATACCCAAGAAAACTAATTAAAATGCTAAAAGAAAAAGAAAAAAAATGTCTTTTGTAGTTTAAGACTACAAAAGGATTGTTTCAAATAAAGTTAAAAGAAAATCTAGTATAATAAATTTTTTTTATTTCCTGGGTTACTGTAGCTGCTACAATAACTCCTTTTTCATTTTTTTTCCTTTTTCCTTCTATCTTGGCTGAATCCGTACATGCATTTCAACTTGTATTGCATCCCGTAGTATGCTTCATGTACTGAGCTCAGATATTTGCCTTCTTTTTCTGAAAAGTTTGCACTGGACACTTCTCTCTAATATTATGTACTTTCCCTCTATTTCTGCATGCAGTTAAAGCTTTTGAGCAATGGTTTCAGATTGCTAAAAGTTGGTGGGTCACTTGTGTACAGCACTTGTAGGTCAGTATGGATATCAGTGTCTGAGGATAATATGGTTCCCTTGGAGCTATTTACACCTGTTTTGGTTGGTTTAGCTTTAACGGCGGCTTTGTTCAGTTATATCTTTGATTTGCTTCTATTATTCCATTAAACCTGTTGTCAGATGGTCTGGTTTGAAATTTAATTTTGGCATTGTATCTTGGCCGACATGATTTAATCATTTTCTTGCTGCGAAACTATTGACTTTCATGATGCCTTCTACAGTTTAACAATTTCCCAAATGAGGATGTGGTGGAGCAGTTCCTTTCCAAAAATTCTTCAGCTGGTACGTTTCTTCTATTGAAATGATCAGGAATTTCCAGGTTTCTTCTAAATACACATGACCGTAAAGTTATTCTTTACCGAATTTGTCCAATTATTTCACGTCCATTAATTCATGCATTTATATTAATAAATGAAAAAAAAAATGGTAACATGCTCAAATCTCAATACTTTCAGTGAGAAGTGAGAATAAAATTCACAGGAAGAGGGGAAAAATTGAATTTGTGTAGAACTGTCATCTTTTCCTACTATAATATAATCTCCAAACTGTCATGAACTCTTAGCAGTTACCTTATAAAGCTTCTTACTTGGCTATGTGGCACATATTGTGTGGTGTGGAGGAACAGGTCAAAAATAAGTCAGACAATCAGAGATGGAAAAATCCACCCCTGAAGGAGGACACAGCAATGATGAGCGACGATAATTATCAAAAAACCCAATACTAGCCTTGGTCTTTACTCCCTTAAATTTTGGTTATACGAGGAGTTAACTTTTGACTTCCCTTCCAACTCCCATATCAAATGAGGCCTATGGTTACATCCCTCACTCCTTAAACAACTCCTAGATGCATTGAGAAGCAGTTATATGAATGCAAAGAAATATGCATATGTTATCAACAAATTTCTCCCATCAAATCCACCAAACAACCTGTAATACTCTGTAAATTTTAGTCCAATCTAGAGGCTTTTATGTAGGCAAAAATACTTTATGTCGATCCCCGTGACATAACAGGACTATGATTCCTTTTCCAGCATATTATCTCCTTCCACCTAGGCCAAGGTACGAAAGATCGCCCTCTCCGTATTGCTAATATCTTGTCGGGTTTTAGCCTATCCGAGATAGTCTTTGCCCAACATTGAAACCATATCAATTGATACCAGAAGAAGAATACTTTAGATTGAGTTTTTACCAAATTCTAAAAGATTGAAGAAGCTGAACTGTTGTAGCTGATTCTCCTTATCTCACGTTGCGACAACCCTTACAGCCTTGTGCACGTTTAATTGTTTAAACACTCTTTTAATTTTCATTGCCCTTTGTCTTCCAGAATTGTAGGTATAAAATGAGTTAAGCTATACATCAAATAAATCAAATAACAATGCCAGTGCTAGATATTTGCTAAAAGAATCTCCGAAAGAAAAAGGGTAGATTTGCTGAATTTTAATCTTTATCAGTACATTCAGTAGCTTGTGTCACTGTATTTGAACTTTTTGAACTTTTTGGCTCAATGTTCGGAAGAGAGCTGAAGCGCTAAATAGTTTTAAAAGAAACGGTTATGATGCTAATATGCTATTTGGATATGTGAAGTGCAGTATGAGGAGGAAAATGTAATCATCTTTCAATCAGTCTAAGTACTAAATGCAAAGGTAATCAAGGAGATATTACTACAACCTAGGAGGATATTGAACTCAAACGAGAAGTATATCAAATGTCTAATTTATACTATAAATTTCTCTTCATTTATACTCTCGCTATTCAAGCCATGTCTAAAATTTGTAATAACAATCTTTTAACTTATCCACTTATTCATGTAAGTTGGATTTTATTTTTCAAATATCCTACTTATGGAGATTAGTATTGTACTAGGTATTGTGTCATACATTTTTTTAAATTTGTTCAAACTCTAATTATTCCAAACAAAACATGTCAAAATGTTGGTAATTATTTAAAAGGTTTTAGGATTCAAACGTTCTCCTAGAGTTGAGCACTTTTTTTTATTTTTGTTGCAGCCACCATATTTATTTTTCATCAAATTTGACAAAAATGATCAAGAAAATCCAGCAGTTTAAGTGAGGTTCCTAGGCCCAACTTAGGTTCTCTAAAAACTCAGTGTCATCAAAATCATGTATTATATTTTCTACTTCTATACCCTCCAAATCCTGGTTGTTTGGCCCAAGCATCCCAACCTACATATTTGAAATCTTTAACTAAAATGCCTCTAACCTCATCTTAATGACAAGTAAAATTTGAACTTCTAGTTGTATTAAATGAATTTATTGGTGATCTCCTTTATGTTCTCTCTCTTTACATCTTGAGAGAGAGCAACAAGATTGACGGAGAGAGAGCAATATGAGAGAGAATGCAAGAAGAGCGGAAAGAGAAAAAGACTATAAAGAGAGATGCAGGCAGATAGAGGAAGGCAAGAAAGAGTAGAGAGAGATGCAGATTGAGAGAGGGAGGCATGAGAGAGGGAGGGAGAGGGAGCATTGCAGATAATACTCATAAGTCTGAAGGGCATTGTGGGAAAATAAATGTAAAATTATTAATAATGTTATCTACCTAGGAGTACTAAGTGCTAATAAAACACATGAGGAAGAATAAGTTATAGTCAAGGGTTGGTTTAAGGGATGTATTAGCAATTTACCCTATTCTTTATTAAGAATCCTTATTAAGAAATTAGACAGATTATAAAAATGCAATGCATCAATGAATAATAGGAACTGTAAAAGATTGATTTTGTGTGAATAAAAGATCATGCAGTTTAAAAGCTACTAAGCCACCATCATCTACACCTTTGTCCTTTTTCTCACCATTAGGTTAGAAATTTCATAGCTCAAATATTTCATCACAGACACTTAAACATGCAAATCAAGATGAATGGTGTGGATCACCTTAAAGATGGCCCACCATTTACAAAAACCCCACATGCCCCCCCCCCCCCCCCCCCCCCCCCCCCCCCCCCCCCCCCAAAAAAAAAAAAAAAAAAAAAAAAACCCAACCAAAATATAAAAAATATAAAAATAAAACCACCCACACCCACCCGCGCCTCACACCGCATACATATATGTATTGAGAAAAATGTTCTTAAGATTGACTACTTTCACTTTTCTAAGTAGCGAAGGAATTGGGATGAAATTTCATGGTGGATGTCCACACCGTTCATGATGATTTTTATGTCTTGAAACGGTTGATGTGTAAAACACCTTTTCAAACTTGAACACTTTTTCAATATTGATCAAATAGTCATATTTGTTTTAAGTATTGAAACTCATCTATTTTTCAACATCTTGATGCATGATTTTGAGATATAAAAATTGATTTTTTATTTTTATTTTTATTTTTTATGCACCAACAGTTTGATCGAGAGATCATGATGAACAGTTTTGTCTTCATTCATTGGGAGAGTCCACTATGAGATTTTAGGCTGACATTTTAGGAATACTTAAGGTTAAACCCCCACCACCAACAAAAAGAAAAATAATAAGAAAAAAAGGGGGAAGGAGAAGGAAACTAAAAAACACGCGTGCATAATTAAGAAGAAAAAACACAATTCCCCATCTTATTGCTCATAAGTTCGACCAGATGAGGGACTCTTTTCATCATCTCTTTGGACTGATCTTGCCCTCTGTATGAACAACTGGACGGTGCAAAATTCAGTAAAACAAAAACAACTATATCTATATTTTGGCCTTAAAGAATTGCCGGAAATAATGTAATCTGAAATCTAATTGATATCAACTACTAGAAATTCTGATATTGGAAAATTGAGAAAGTTGGACTCAAAACATGTTTGATTCTTCAATGTGCTTTGAAATCAAAACTAAACATTTACAGGTGCTTATAATTTCAGTTCAGTAATCATTTCCTTTTCTAATGTTCAAAATGTTTAAGGTATTAATCTTCTACTAACTTTTACATTAGTTCTGCAAGAGATAGATGCTGCTGATAACTGGCATTGTAAGAGCGGAAGGATTCCAAAGACATTGCGCTTTGATCCTAAAGCATCCCAAACTAGTGGACTCTTTATTGCAAAACTGAAGAAAGTAGCAATGTAGCCAAGGTTCAGCTTTTATCCAACTACTTTGACTGTAAGATAAGTATGTCCGCATCTCTGTATCAATGATTACTAAACACTTACTTGATGTTCAGTCACTATATTACATTATTTGTGTAGAATATCATATGGTGCTATAGACTGTTTCTGATTATAATTTCTCAACAAGCAATTGCCTGAATTTACGTGTTAGTTCCATGCTGTAACGTTTAAATCTGCATGTGGCCTTTGTTTGTAACTGAAAGTTGGATATTATCTACTCGCAAAGAGAAGCACGTGCATGCATCACGAAAAGTTCCATCTCTTTCCATGGAAGTGCTCGGGTGATAACTGGCTGGATATGAATGGGATCTTTCAAGTTACCAGTTTGATACTGAGTATTGTTGGGACCTGCTTTCATATAAATTTAAACAAGCATCCTCCAGATGGTCAATTTTGAAGCAACAGCTACTTAGTACTTTATTAAACAGCACATGTATAGTACTCGACTAAATCCAATACATGTCCTGGTATTAGTTTTGTTGAGGCGTGAGACTGATAAAGGACGGGGGTGGTCAACAATTTGCTAGGTTGGTTAGTGTTCTTGGCAGTTTTCTTTGTGATTTGGTAGTTTCTTGTTAGCTTTATTTATTACTTTGTTCTGTACTGTCTGCTGCTTCCAGTTGAAATTTCTCGTGCATCACGTTGGTATCCCATCTGTATAATTTTCCCTGTAGAGATTTGGGATGTTGGAAGATTAGGTTAGTTTTTGTAGACAAAATCGGGAGTTGCGGCTGGCATCTCCTGTATGTGTGTGTCAATGTCATGGTCGGATTTGGAAGGTGATGGCTCTTATTAAATCTTTGACATGCATATGCATATCGGAAGCTGGTATTTTATCATCATCATTATTATTTTTAAGTAAAAGTGGAAAGATTTACATTGTTCATTAAATAGAAGAAAATGAAACATACGCAAGTACAGCAAAAACCGGTTTGTTGTGAAAACGATGGGGCCAAGAGCAAGTCAGGGTTTTTGTCCACACTCAAGAGTGGGAAGAGGTGATAAAAAATAGTTAGTTGCCTGTAATAAGAATGGTTTTTTGCGAGCTTAATTAATGATATGAGCTAGAAAAAGCAGGAACTCAGAAGAGTGTTTCTGGTTGAGCTTGTGTGTGTTTTCGCTCTCTTTTCTCCGTGTGGCAGGTGGTGGGCGTACCTGAACCGGGCTGTTAAGAGTTGTGCTCCTCACTCTCACGGGCTGGGCGTGAAACTGACCCTATCATTGTCTCAATGATTTGGAAAAAATGTTTGTGGCCTCTGTTACTGCGGCGGTTAAATGGCTCAAGTGAAATTTATGAGGACTGCTTATTAATTAGCCAACAAAAGAAAATAATTGGGTTGCATAAATTACATTACCTTACAAATTTACATATGGTTGATAGGGGATACCTCTGGCCACCCGGTGTTAAAAAAGTTGGGCTTGTGTTATTAGGGTCCGTCCAATAAATCATGCATAGTTTGCTTGGCACTCATATCATTTGTGGAGCAACAAGCCGAAAAAAGCATGCCAATTGGATTGATATCATTTGTATTAGTATTCTATTTAAACTCCCTCTCTCCACCAATTCAAGTATTTACCATGAACGATCTCCACCAATTCAAGTATTTACCATGAACGAACTAGAAGATAGATGGATAGACATATGATCAGTTGGTCTTAGCATAGCCTCTCAGCTTGAAGGAGTCCAGGAAATCCTTCCCCTGCTTCATGCTTATTGCCTCTGAAGCTGGGAGCCCTCCTGCTGCTTCTCGTCTCTCCCATTCTCTGCTTGTTCGACCTCCTGCACTTGAAGGATATTGGCCTTGGAGCCATGATATTTGTGTCGACCGCAGGCCTCAAGGTCGCAGATGTAAAGGCAGTCTCGAGGGCCACTCTTCCCAAGTTCTTTCTCGATGATGTTCGGGAGAGTGCATATAGGTTATTGTCGTCCTCTTTGCCAATCTGCCGGATTCTCGTGGGCCTAATTTTACCACACAAGTTGGGGCCTATGCGGTGTGCAGCCATTGGAGTCCAAATTCAAGCCCAAATCCCAAATCAATATCAGTCTTCTTCTTATTCTTCCTATCCGGGGGAGGGGAGGGGGAAGGGGAAGGAAAAGGCACACTGTATGTGTGCAGTCATCGAACCTTATTGGACCCAGTGTTCATATCAATAGCTCTGCAGCGAATGTTGAGTGCGGTGACATATAGCCTGAGTAGGTTGTTGGAAGTTATATCTCCAACACCAACGGAGACTGACAAGGGAGCATTCCAAGGACAGCGCAACCATGCTGTGGATGCTGCAGAATCATGGGGTCATGGGCATGTGGTGGTGCGCCCAGAGGGGACAACATACAGGGAGCCTGACCTGCTGCGTTTCAGCCCATTGTTTGCAGAGGTAACATATGATATCGTGCCGGTTGCTGTGGTGGCAGATGGGAGCATGTTCTATGGGACAACAGTGGGGTTACAAGTGCTACATGATAATCTTGGTTGTGTCTGTTTGTAAATTAGTTATCGATCATAGCATGGACTGGACTAGTCCTTTTGAGTCTCAGAATCTCTTTTGGTCGACCTGAGGGAATTTGGTCATCATTGGACACAGCATATAGATGCGTATGGATAATTGAATTGGCAACGGGGCATCACATGATGATCCGATCAATGACAATTGACCTAAAAAAAAGGCCTAAGGAAAGCATCTGTATAGTATAAAAATTGGAGTGGAGTTATTCAATAATCATAATTTTGCTACTACATGTGTTGGTGGTGAAACCATCAGCAATTTTAAACTAAATCGAAGAATCTCCCTTCTCTCTCTGAATAATACAAAGGAAAAAAAAATCCAAAAAAAGCAGCAGCAGCCGCCGGAAGCTGACACCTATTATATACATGAGAATATAATATTTATAACACAAGGACCCAATTGAGTGAGCGGATGGGATATTGGCATATATAATATGATGGCCAACCTGGTGCTGAAAAATGCAAAATGCAAAATTTTCATCAGCCATCTGTGAGCACCCAGCAAGGAAAATTTTCATCAGCCATCTATTAGCACCCAGCAAGGACGGAGAGAAACTTTTGACACCATCAGATGCTTTTTCACAGTCCAGCCTCGGCTAATGCAGCTGTAATTGAATCGGATGCTTCTTCGAGTGCCCGTTGTTTTCTCACCACATTGAAGGCCTCGACGACATCACCAACCTCCCAATCCAGGAAGTCATTCACGCCAATACCACATTCTAGGCCAGCACCAACCTACGAGAAACAAAGTCAAATTTGAAGAGCACGGAAGTAAAGAATGAGTTTGCCTTGTGAATTATGACTGAGATGGAGCTTGCAGAAAGACACTGCAATATACATTAAACTGCAGGAAAGCAGTTGCGCCTGTACTTGTGCGTGCAGAAAGACACTACAAGTCTACAATATATATTAAAATGAGAAAGCATGCATGTACGCCATGTGCGCGTGTGGGAAAAATGTTATATTACATTCAGAGTGTAACTGATGTGAAACGTGTATATGTGTGAAAACAATAGATAAAATAATTCAATTAAACGTTTCACCAATAAGAACGATCGTTGGTAGTAAACTTTAAAACAATTAATATTAGGTATGTTGCTTTAACATGCATTTATTTGATCTATTTCAAATATTAAAGTACTAACTCAATGTTAATGTTATGCATGGACAATTCAATTATCAATAAAAAAGCGAAAGATTATTGGGTAAGTAGAAACACTCAACTCACAATTTGAAGGTTGATAAGAAATTAGAGATGTAATATCAAACTTGTAAATAAATATTCGTGGATTGAAATTGTACCTCTTTATTATCTGTGAATAAAACTTGATTTTTCTCTGTTTCTTACTCTAAAATTTTGTACTATTGTAAAAAAAAAAAAGTCCTATTACAACTTCAGATACTAAAAATAAAAAATAGAAGAAATATAAATTAGAAATCTTAATGCTATTAGAACTACTGGAACTATGTTGAGTTGGCACGTCTTCTCCAATGATGAAAGATTTAACATATCTTCGTTCCATTATCTGCATCATTCTCCTCGTGTTGGAGAGAGCTCGACTCCGTCGAGTCAGTAATAGAAGTGATCTCATCTTTCTTCAACCTATTGAAATCAGTTGGTGCTCTTCCTTTCCGTCGAACCAAATATTTACAAATCATGATAATTTATCATCCAAAATTTTATCAATCTGATCCACTGTATTAGATAAAATATTTGAAATTTGTGGAATGGATGGTCTCTCAAAAATAGGCTCGGGGGACGGCTCATCAATAAAAAAACTGCTAGGGTTAAAATTAAAACCTTTGTAATCCATTAGATCTTCAATATTGAAAATAGAACTGATACCAAAATCTATAACATAAACATGCCAATTTAGTTTCTTTATGATTTGAAATGGATCAATACTACAAGGAAGTAAAATAACATCACTAACATTAAAAGCTTTAAACAATTTTTTAATGTCAATTTGAATCTCGTAATTGGCGTTATTTTGAGCAATCTTATACATGACTTCCTTGTGTAAATTGTGATATGATTTCACGTGCACATGTGATGCAAAAGATGATAATGCAAACTCATGGACGACTTTAGTTTGACAACCGGTTAGGAGTTGCAAAAAAATGGAAAACTTAGACTTAGTTCTTAACATATGCCACATAGTTCTCCAAAAGTAGAGATGAAAATCGATTGGGACTAGACACGGTTGTGAAACTTCTATAATTGTAAACTTGAACCATGGTACCTTAACTGGATGAGAGTGGGGTAACGACTTTAATCCATCATTTTCAAATACCTCAAATAATACTACATTGGTGCAGCTTCCATTGTCCACAATGACTCTGCAGTTCTTGTATCTTTTTTTTTGACAAGGCAGTGCTAATAATGGACAAGTGACTAAAAGGTGTTTGACTAATGTCATTGTGTGTAACATCTTTAGAAAAGACATCAACAAGTTTCATAATCACTAGGGTGACTTCAGGGGAAATCAAAGTACTAGACTCTATGATGTCATCTCTTAGTTTTTCATGGACTTGGCCGTCGGCGAAGTCATCTACGTCTTCATCAATCATCGGAATTTATGTCTGGGTGATATGTAAACTCTTTAAAATCAGACTCAATTTCATGTTGGGTGTCACATATGGGTGATGGTTTGGGACATTCCTAAACTCTTTCACCACAAAAGTGAATATCAAAGGAATAGCGCTATCAGGCTTGTCCATTACTATTCTAAGTATTGGGATTACACAAGTGGCGCTACTTTTTGGGTTCTGGTTGTGGGTCTCCAATTGGTCACTACCCTATTGACATTCTCTTTCAATCGTTTGCGTCTAAACGGAAGGCATTAGCTTCTTAAATTAGGAAATCAAGTTTAGCCATGATGTCATCTTAGGTGAGTTAGGATGGAATCAGTGTTGGGTTTAATAATTTTTTCACACAAGTATGAGGTACCACTACAGGTTGGCATGCAATGTATGATCCTAGTAAGAATGCAAATTTATACTATTTTTTTGTTTTGAATTTTGAATTTTTTGTTTGTTTGATTTTTAAAAACTTGTCTTTGTTTGATTTTTAAAAACTTGTCTTCTAAATTTGTCAGGTCAGTCAAACCCAAATTTTACCAGTTCAATTGGTCAGGTCGGTGCAACTCAGGTGGGAGATTTTTCACACTTAGCGTTTCTTAATTACAGAACCACGTTGAGTACTCTTCCTTAATTAAACACCAATCATACGGAAGTTCAAGAAATGATTTACCCTTCAATGATTTCTAAATTACACTAATTGTTTTGGATTTTTAATGAAATTTAATTAGATGCAAGAAAGCGAATAAAGGTACCTACTATGCAAGTCCTACTTAACCGTGCTCGAATACCAAACTGATATGAAACATGTACGTGTGAAAGCAATAAATAAAATAACTCAATTAAACGATCGTTGGTAAGAAAGCTTAAAACAGTTAATATTAGATATGTTTTTTTAACATGCATTTATTTGATCTATTTCAAATATTAAAGTACTCACTCAATGTTACTGTTATGCAGGGGCAGTTCAATGATCAATAAATAAGCTAAAGATTAACGGGCAAACAGAAGCACTCAACTCACAATTTGAAGCGGACAGCAATCAAGGTTGATAAGAAATTAGAGATGTAATATCAAACTTGTAAATAAATATTCGTGGATTGAAATTGTACCTCTTTATTACCTGTAAATAAAACCTGATTTTTCTCTGTTTTCTTTCTCTAAAATTTTATAGTAGTGTAGATCTTTCTGTCATGATTCTAACGCTTCGAACAGTGCGTGATTTGAACTCCAGATGAGTAAGATATGATCCGAATAAGTAGCTTGCTGGTGGCTGGATTTTTCTCGCGCGAATCTCTTTTTTTTTAAAATGAAAGAAATTTATTTGTGGAGATTGGGAGAGGAAAAAAGATATATTTATGATAAACCAATTAGGACATCCTATCACTAATCGGGGTTTAATAGGGCATCCCATTATTATTAGAAAGAGGATTTAAAATACATAGCCAGCTCACAAAGAGAATAACAAATTTTCATTATTCATCTTCATTGAAAAAGTGAATACATAGGGGCCTTTATAGGCTACAATTGCATCTCCTACTTGTATTATGATTACATAATCCTAATCCTAAAAGAAATTAAAAGTCCAAAAAAAAAAATACATAAAAAAAAACTAGAGTCTTATTACAATTTCAGTTACTAAAAATAAAAAATATAAAATATAAATTAGAAATTCTAATGCTAGTAGAACTACTGGATCTATGTTGAGTTGGCGCGTCTTTGATTAGTACTCAATATTGCATATTTTACATCATAACTCCCATGCATAATACAAATAAATAAATGATTTTTAATCCTCTTCTCTACTTATTTGCAGGTACACCAATTAATGGAGAGATATTCAAATAATCACTTAATTAACACTAATTAAGTGATTAATCCAAGCTTAAGGATAAAGCCAAATCTAAACCCAAATCCAGAGAGATCTGCGCGCAACAAACTAAGAAACTAACCATGCCACGTGGATAACCACTTCTCAACCAATCTCCAACCAAAAGATCAGATCCAACGGCCATAAGATTGCCGCGGGGCGCGGCAAGGGGCGCGGCAATCTGGTGGCTGTTTGGCTCCGGATTTTGTGGTAACAGAATTCTCTCCAGAGGCTTCTCAGATCTGCTATAAATACTGGACTATCACCTGCGAGCTGGGACTGATCAGAGAAGAGAGGAGATTAGTTCATTAGTTGTAATTTTCATGTATTTTCTTTAGGTTTATTTCTTGTAGATCCCTCTTCTTCTCTATCCCTAGATTTCATTACAAAAGAGAGTGATTGTGAGGGAGAGAGCTTGTAATGATCAATGGTGACAATTGAAGCTATGCAAGGATTGATCCATCCTCCATTCCTCTACTTGAGTTTGATTCTAGTTCCTTGTGCTTTCTTTACATGCTTTCTTTATTGCTTTGTTTACTTTCATGCAATCTAATTCAAGCTTTGTTTTAGTTCTTTAATGGCTTCTTGTAGCTAGATTTTCATTCCATGTACTAGTTTACCACTAGCTTAGCCACTTCACTACTCATGGGTGTTTGCTTTTGTTAATCTTGCAAGTGTATGATCTTCTCTTCTCCGATGGTTAAACCACCATCTTGCAAATGAGAAAGTAATTAGGTCAACACGCTAGATGAATTCTAAGCCTATGGAGTGACAACATTAGGCAAAGCTTTTGCTATCAAGGAGTTTGGTAAGCTTTGGCAAGCTAGCAAGGTAATCTAGTCTTGGATCTCTTTCTTTAAGTTTCTTGTTCTTTTCTTGTGAATACCACATCCACACCACTTCTTGATTTCTTTTCCACTTCCACCATGAACATATCCATCCTCTTTTGGTTTCTTTTGTATTTGCATCACTAAGTTTTTAATCAAGAGAAGGATACTAGTTTGTTCACTTCACTACCACACGTAAAGCTTCCATCGCGAGCTCTCCCTGAGATCCGACTCGGTATAGCCTTGTGCTATAACGGAGACAAGAAAGGGTACATCAATCACATTCTATACACATAATAAGTACACCTTCTTAGTCTAATCAATTTTTGGCGCCGTTGCCGGGGATGACAATTCTCTAATACGGCGCATACGTATTCTTTCTTAATCAATTTTTGGCGCCGTTGCCGGGGATGACAATTCTCTAATACGGCGCATACGTATTCTTTCTTAATCAATTTTTGGCGCCGTTGCCGGGGATGACAATTCTCTAATACGGCGCATACGTATTCTTTCTTAATCAATTTTTGGCGCCGTTGCCGGGGAGAGCAACGTTATTTTGGTTAAAGTGAAGTACTAAACTATTATTCTTCTCTGTTGCAGGTTACAGGAGAAGAAAACAGAAAAATATTCAGTGCAGTGAAACACATGTGAACCTGGCCCTCTGCTCAGAAAGCAGAGACCAGGCTTCCACTAAATTGCCGCGGTCCCGCGGCATTTTCAGTGGAAACGCGGCAGTCCTGAGTGCAAGTTTCACCAATTTTCTGCAGGGGCTTCTGCTCTGCAAGATACAACTGCTTCTATACTTGATTTTCTGTATACTTCTCTGTATTCCTGCTTAATTAATTCAACAGTAAAAAATTGGTTGATAATTGCTAAAAATTGTTTAGACACTTGCATTTTAGGCACGTGTCTCTTCAATTCTTTACTTTTACTGTTGAAGAGTGCTGGAGGCAAGGTACGTGTTTGCATTGCATATTAGACTAGGACAAACTCTTGCTTGATTTTCTTGCTTTGAGTGTATCCTAGCTATATTTCTTGTACACTTGCACAATTCAAATTTAAGGGCATAACCCGTAAATAAGATAAGGTGGGGGAGGTCATTACCCTTTCCTTAGCCCGAAAACCACAACCCAAGCACTCACTAACCCAAGCCCTAATTTAAAATCAAGTAGACGTTGGCCCTAGGGACATCTCGGACTCAATTAGGAGATTTTCCTAAGGGGGAAAAGTGTTAGAAATTAACTCTTGCAAAATCGGTGTCTAGGAAAGGGTTGAGGGCCGAAAGCCCGAAGGTCGCTGGTTACTTAATTAAGGAACGTCTTCGGACGGAAAACCTCCCACCAACCTTACCCTTCCCTGGCCGATTAGCTTGTGGTTAGAGTCTACACTGAACCTCCCGTGGACGATCTATTGTTAGGAGTCGTCTAGGTCTAAGTCTACCCTAACTTAGGTTAGAATTTTCTTTTCTTCTTTTGTTTGTTTGTTTGTTTGTTTGTTTGTTTGTGATTGTGTGATATGGCTTACAATTACAATTCTTTCCATCATAATCCTTATGTCACACACACACCATATTCAGATAATTCCAACCCGGTGTTTTATAATATGCACCAACCACATACACCGGGTTGGCCTTATCTGAATCAATACGACCCATACACCCCATCTAACGATTATAATGTCCAAAATAATTTCAACTCTTTACCGAGTAATTGGGGATTCCAGTACCCCGAGTCAAATTATCAAAATCCTTGTACATCATATTCACCTTGTCCACCATATTCATTTCCTGAGTCCACTTCCTATACTCCTTTTTCTGAGCCTCCATTTGAAGACAAATCTGACTTATTAAGGAGTTTAGAAGCTCAATTACATCGAGCTGAGCAAACATTTCCAGAATCTTTTCCCTCTCCAATTCCACCGTATTTTCAAGAGTCCTACTCAGTTCCACCATTTCCTAATAAACAACCATTTGTCATGGACACGAGTAAAGATCTCTTGTGTGAGTCCACTTTTCCATCACCACCCATTTTTGACTCACACGATTCACAAAATTTCCAATTTCAAGATTCCTATACTCCCATTCTAGAGCAGCCATCTGTAGATCTATTACATCTAGAAAAGAGTATAGACATCTTGCAAGAGTCTTTCTTACAATATCAAACAACACGTACCGAGTCTTTCAATAGTGTGAAAGATCAATTGGATAACCTTCTTAGGAAAGAGGAAACTCTAGCCTATCAACATTTGACTAATCCAATTGTACCACACTCTATTGATACGACTCAAGACTCTTGTCATCTTGGAAATTCAGATTCAATTTCAGCAAGTTTTTGAAATACACCTAGAGGGGGTGAATAGGTGTAATTGCTAATCTAATGATCTTTTTAAATTTTACTTAAGTGAGGATGCGACGATCTCTCAAAACACGACTAAGAGCCGAATACCCCTTGCGAGGTTCTGAACTCCTTCCTCCCAATTCCCCTTAAATGGGTTAGAGGTGCGTAATGCAACCGTGTTGTATTGAGGTGTGATCGAACAATTCCAAGTATGAAATGCTATGATGAAATGCACACAAGTAGTATAGCAAGAAATATTGAGAGCAAGTAAATAAACAAGTAAGGATAGCACAAATAAAGTGTTAGTTCACAAGCAATAAATTGGAAGTAATTGAAAACAAGAATTTAAGCAAGAAGAACGCCAAGCCAATCGCAAACAAAGTGATTTGTTTCGAGGTTCGAGCCCGTAGCTCTAGTCCCCGCCTTCACCTCCGTGAAGGGTTTCCACTATCCCCGTAGGATCCCGTACAAGAAGGGCCTCCAAAGACCTCAAGCCCGTAGCTTCACCTTACAAAGAAGTTCCCCTTAGGAACTTGTCTCCACAAGAACAAAAATTACAAATTTGTGATCTCAACTAGACCACAACACTCTTTCTCTTACACAACACTCTCACACTTTTACAACTTCACCTATAGAGAGAATATGAAATTTTTGGCACTATGAAGTGTGGTGAGAAAAGCTTCAGTTGTAGAGTGATATTAGAGATCAAACAACAACTGAAAAACCAAATTGAAAGAATGGAAATGAAAGCTTTAAACTATTTTTCTCTTTCTCTTGAAAACAATGAAAACTTGTAATTTTTCTTGGTAAATAACTAAGGCCTATTCTCCACTATTTATAGGGAGAGAATAGGTTAAAAACCCTGATTTTTCCTGCTAAAATCTTCTGCAAAAGCACCCCAACAACTCCTAAAAACTCTGTTAAAGAGAAACCCAAAAACAGTTTTTCAGAAATGCCCAAAGAGGAAAGAGCCGTTGGGCTTGTTGCAGGCTTACCGGTCGACTGCCGGTCGACCGGGACTCTGCTGGCAAAAGAGCCGTTAGGGCTCCGGTCGACTGTCGGTCGACCGATCTCACAGAAGGAAACACAGTTTCCTTCTATCGGTCGACCGACCCAGTCGACCGAAAAATACAGAGAGCAGGCTCCAAAAATCAGTCGACCGATATTTAGGGTCGGTCGACCGCCAGACATGCACAGCCTCGTGCATGTCTGGCCACAGCAGCCGGTCGACTGATATTTAGGGTCGGTCGACCGGTCTGCCTGGAAAACAGTTTTCTGGGCAGAATTTTGAGTTAGAAAAATTTGTAAAAATTCCTTTAAAAATCTTAAGCTAAGTGTTATGCTGAAAGTAGTTTATATACATGTATTTAAACAAGTTTTGAAGATATAAGGCTTTGGGTACATGTATGTATTAAACTAAGGCATAAACTTAGAAACACCATTTTGAAAAACATAGACATATTCAAAACACATGTGTGTGCAAATCCTAGAGCCAAAATTTACATATTCTATCTTTACAAAAACTACACTTACAAGCTTCTAGGTCTTCAAGACTTCAACATGGGCAATCTTCACTTGATCTTCAATATTGCACTTTGAGCCCAATTTGACTTGTCTTGAATCCAATAGCTTGTATTTGAGTCCAAGATCTTTGTATATGAGTGAGAGTACTTCTAGTATGATAATAAACCTGAAACACACTTAAACAACAAATAATATTAGTACCAATAACTAATATGTTTTGTAATCATCAAAATACACTAAACATGGGTTGATTGTAACCTTGGGCCAACAATCTCCCCTTTTTGATGATGACAAAACATATGAGTTATTAAACAAATAAAAGAGGAAAAGCTTGAAAAGCTCCCCCTTAAACAATGCTATATATTGACAAGAATATAAAATCATTTTTCAAAAACTATGTAAACATACAAAAATCATTTTTCAACAAGGTCATCACCATATAAAAACTTAAACAAGAAACAATATGAAACAAATCTAAGTAATCCTACATATTTTTCTTCAAACTCATATATTTTTCTTCATATATTTTCTCCCAAACTTATATTTCTCCCCTTTTTGTCATACATCAAAAAGGGTTAAAAAAAATTTGAAGTCAAAACAAAACAAAACACACATATTAGAAACCAAAACAAAACAAACAAAATATTTTAAGTATCAATCTTACAAACATTTAATTCACCACAAATAAAAGAAAATCGTGCATAATCCAAAGGTTTTGTGAAAATATCCGCAAGTTGAAAATCGGTAGAAACAAAATCTATGTCAATGTCACCTTTTTCAAAGTGATCTCTAAGAAAATGATATCTAATGTCTATATGTTTGGTTTTACTATGTTGATTAGCATTTTTGGTCATGTGAATAGCACTAGTATTATCACAATAAATCTTAACATGATCAAATGTAAATCAAAGTCGAGAAGAGTATGTTACATCCAAAGAACTTGTGCACAACAAGCTCCGGCCGCTACATACTCCGCCTCGGCGGTTGAAAGGGCTACACTATTTTGCTTTTTGGAAGACCAAGATACAAGACAATTGCCCAAGAATTGGCAAGTGCCACTTGTGCTCTTCCTATCTACCCTACAACCGGCATAGTCGGCATCCGAATAACTAGTCATGGTAAATTGGTTAGTTTTCGGGTACCATAAACCTAAATCAATTGTGCCCTTAAGATACCTAATTATGCGTTTTACCGCAATTAAGTGTGATTCCTTAGGACAAGATTGAAAACGTGCACATAAACATACGGAAAACATTATATCCGGCCTACTAGCCGTAAGATAGAGTAAACTACCAATCATGCTACGAAATAATTTTATGTCTACTTCCTTACCTTGTTCATCCTTGTCAAGTTTCGTAGTGGTTGCCATGGGAGTCTTTGCTACTTTGGATCCTTCAAGCCCGAACCTCTTGATGAGTTCTTTGGTGTACTTGGCTTGGTTGATGAATGTCCCATCACTACGTTGCTTGATTTGAAGTCCAAGGAAGAAGTTGAGCTCCCCCATCATAGACATCTCAAATTCCTTTTTCATGCATGATTCAAAATTCTTGCAAAGAGAAACATTAGTAGATCCAAAAATAATGTCATCAACATAAATTTGAACTATGAGGATATCTTGATCTACATGTTTGATAAATAATGTTTTATCAACTTTTCCTTTCTTAAAATCATTTGAAAGCAAAAATGAAGACAATCTTTCATACCAAGCCCTAGGGGCTTGTTTCAAACCATATAATGCTTTATCTAATTTATAAACATAATTAGGGTGTGTAGGATCAACAAACCCGGGGGGTTGTTCAACATACACCTCCTCATCAATATAACCATTAAGAAAAGCACTTTTTACATCCATTTGAAATAACTTAAAATCTTTAAATGAGGCATATGCTAAGGTCATCCGTATGGCTTCGAGCCATGCTACGGGTGCAAAGGTTTCTTCAAAATCGATCCCTTCGATTTGAGTGTAACCTTGGGCAACTAACCTAGCCTTGTTTCTAACTACATTTCCCGATTCATCCAACTTGTTCTTAAAGATCCATTTAGTGCCAATAGTTGGTCTATCTTGGGGCCTAGGAACAAGGTGCCAAACTTGATTGCGCTCAAATTGATTGAGCTCCTCTTGCATTGCAAGCAACCAATATGAATCGGCCTCGGCCTCGAGGACATTTTTAGGTTCTATGTGTGAGATAAAAGCAAAATTACCACAAAAATCTTGAATCTTAGAGCGAGTGGTTACCCCTTTTGATACTTCACCTATGACGAGGTCCTTGGGATGATGAGGATTGAATCTCCAATCCTTTGGTAGTGGTTGAGAGGGCTCCTCTTCATTTGCTTGATGTTCATTACCTTGAGCCTCTTCCACTTTGGCTTCACTTCCATCACCATCCTTTGGCTTGTCTCCCATGGTAGAAGCATCCTCCAAGGTCACTTTCTCCAAGCCTTCATCTAAAGCATCAATTTCTACACAATTCTTAACAAACTTGTTAGATTCCTCAAATTTAACATGAATAGATTCCTCAATAGTCAAAGTTGACCTATTGAAGACTCTATAAGCCTTACTAGTATTTGAGTAACCTACAAAAATAGCCTCATATGATCTAGCATCAAATTTTCCCAAATTAATATTTGTATTTAAAACAAAACATTTGCAACCAAACACTTTGAAATAAGAAACATTAGGTTTTCTAGAAAAATACATCTCATAAGAAGTTTTAGTAGTATTTTTACATAGGAAAACACGATTTGCAATGTAACATGAAGTATGAACGGCCTCGGCCCACAAATAATGTGGTAGACCATATTCATTTAGCATAGTCCTAGCCATCTCTTGCAAAGTACGATTTTTCCGCTCAACTACTCCATTTTGTTGTGGAGTTCTAGGACAAGAAAGTTCATGTTTTATTCCATGTTCCTCACAAAAAGCGGTAAAGGGAAGGTTAATGAACTCACCTCCTCTATCACTTCTTATTTTAATTATTGAGGAGTCATTTTCCTTTTCAACTCTTTTCTTAAAGGCTTGAAAATATGAAAAGGTTTGACTTTTATGTTCAAGGAAATAAACCCAAGTAAAACGCGAAAAATCATCAACTAAAACATAAGCAAATCTACTCCCACTTAAACTTTTGGTTTGTGTAGGGCCAAATAAATCCATGTGGATTAGCTCTAATGGACGTGATGACATGATATCCTTAATTGATTTGAATGAGGACTTAGTTTGTTTCCCAAATTGACATGCGTCACAAACTCGGTCCTTTTCAAAGTTCAATGAAGGAATACCCTTCACCATTTCCTTAGAGTTAAGCCTAGAAATATGGTCAAATGAAACGTGGCCTAATCTCCTATGCCACAACCAAGAGTCGTCATCGAGGGCTTTTAAACAAGTTATATTACAAGACATATTTAACATATCAATCATATAAACATTGCTTTCACGAAAACCGGAAAATACACAAACATTAGAATTTTTGTCAATCACTTTACAAGAAACATTATCAAAAACAACATCAAAACCTTTGTCACAAAGTTGACTAACACTCAAGAGATTATGCTTGAGGCCATCAACTAAAACTACATTTTCAATTAAAGGAGAGGTGCCAAGTTTTACATTACCAATACCGATGATTTTACCCTTGGCGTCATCTCCGAAGGTGACGGTGCCACCCTCATGATATCTTGATAGGGTTGCAAAGTTGTTGATGTCCCAAGTCATGTGCCTTGAGCAACCGCTATCAAGATACCATAAACCTCTACGTCGTTGGGCTTTGGAAAGTACCTACATCATTTAAAATAATAGTTGATTTTGGTACCCAAACTTTCTTGGGTCCTTGAAAGTTAGTGTTACGAACCCAAACATTATGATGTGATGCACTTAGTCTATCATAGCAAAAATTAGCTAAGTGTCCTTTCCTTCCACAATGTGAGCATGTGTACACTTTTCTATACATGAATGCATGATGTGTATGTGTAGTAGTGTGAGCATGCTTTTGGGGTTTGCCATGTTGTTTAGGTTGTGTAGCATGAACATGAACATGAGCATTTTTCTTTGGGGCTTGTTTCTTAGGAAACATAGCCTCAATCTTTTTCTTATCAAACTCACTACACTTTTTCAAAACAACATCTAATGAGTCTAATCTTTCCTTAAGCATGGCAATCTCATTAGAATCTACAAATGGGGTCTTTCCTTTACAAGCAATCTTATATTTTTCAAAATCATTTTTAGTGGAAACTAAAGAAGAATGTAAATCATTATTTTCTTTAGAAAGATTTACAATTTGAATATTAAGAGATTCATTATCCTTTTTCATTTTTAAATATTTCTTCTTTAAGAAATCATAATTGCTAGAAAGTTCCATAAAAGCTTCTCCTAGCTCATCCATGGATAAATCATCATCAAGAAGAGTTGAGGGGGTTACCTTGCTTGTGCTCTCATTTGCCATGAAGCACATGTTGGCGGTGTCGATCTCCTCCTCGGATTCACTTTCGTCATCCCATGTTGCTTTCATAGCCTTCTTCTTGTATGGCTTCTTGGATGAAGATGGCTTCACTTGGTCCGGACACTCCGCTACTATGTGTCCCGGCTTTTGGCAATTAAAGCAAGTGATCTTCCTTTCTTCCTTGCCTCCTTGCCATCTCCTCCTTCCTTGGAACTTTGCCTTGTTGTACATCCTCCGGACATTTTTGACTAGAAGTGAGAGCTCCTCGTCATCTTCTTCTTCGTCATCTTCGTCGGAGTAGGTAGCATGACTTTTGAAGGCAATGGTCTTCTTTTTGGTAGGTGCCATGTCCTCCCTTGCCTTTCTCTCCATCTCATGGGTCTTCAAGTTCCCAATGAGTCCAATGAGCTCAATCTCATCTTTGTCATTGAGTTCCTTCAATGTTGTAGCTTTCACTTCCCATGATGGAGGAAGAGCCCGGATGATCTTTCTCACCCTTTGGTCATTGTTGATTTCTTCACCTAGAGAAGCAAGACCATTAGTAATCTTTGTAAACTTAGTAACCATATCATCTATGGTTTCATTCTCTTGCATGCAAAAATTTTCATATTGGGACCGAAGAAGGTCTATCTTGGCCCTCTTCACTTGTGATGTCCCCTCATGTGTTACTAGCAAATGGGTCCAAATCTCATAGGCGGATTTGCAATGGATGACTCTAGCTATGTCATCATCATTGAGGGCTTGTAGGAGTGCATAATGAGCCCTAGCATTGGCATCAAACTCTTTGTCTCAATTTCGGACCAAGTAGATTCATCACCGGGGGTACACTAAATTGTTTAGTCACGGCCTTTGCAACTCGACTACCTAGAGATTGCAAGAACACGGTCATCTTAACCTTCCATATGGGAAAGTTAAGTCCATCAAACTTAGGTGGGGTCTTAATTCCATCGGCCATGTTTACTATGTGGAAATGAATGAAGTGATTAGCAATAAAAGGATCTCTCTAAGGTTGTTAAGCCAAATCCTAGAGTCCAAGCTCTGATACCAATTGAAATACACCTAGAGGGGGGTGAATAGGTGTAATTGCTAATCTAATGATCTTTTTAAATTTTACTTAAGTGAGGATGCGACGATCTCTCAAAACACGACTAAGAGCCGAATACCCCTTGCGAGGTTCTGAACTCCTTCCTCCCAATTCCCCTTAAATGGGTTAGAGGTGCGTAATGCAACCGTGTTGTATTGAGGTGTGATCGAACAATTCCAAGTATGAAATGCTATGATGAAATGCACACAAGTAGTATAGCAAGAAATATTGAGAGCAAGTAAAATAAACAAGTAAGGATAGCACAAATAAAGTGTTAGTTCACAAGCAATAAATTGGAAGTAATTGAAAACAAGAATTTAAGCAAGAAGAACGCCAAGCCAATCGCAAACAAAGTGATTTGTTTCGAGGTTCGAGCCCGTAGCTCTAGTCCCCGCCTTCACCTCCGTGAAGGGTTTCCACTATCCCCGTAGGATCCCGTACAAGAAGGGCCTCCAAAGACCTCAAGCCCGTAGCTTCACCTTACAAAGAAGTTCCCCTTAGGAACTTGTCTCCACAAGAACAAAAATTACAAATTTGTGATCTCAACTAGACCACAACACTCTTTCTCTTTTACAAACACTCTCACACTTTTACAACTTCACCTATAGAGAGAATATGAAATTTTTGGCACTATGAAGTGTGGTGAGAAAAGCTTCAGTTGTAGAGTGATATTAGAGATCAAACAACAACTGAAAAACCAAATTGAAAGAATGGAAATGAAAGCTTTAAACTATTTTTCTCTTTCTCTTGAAAACAATGAAAACTTGTAATTTTTCTTGGTAAATAACTAAGGCCTATTCTCCACTATTTATAGGGAGAGAATAGGTTAAAAACCCTGATTTTTCCTGCTAAAATCTTCTGCAAAAGCACCCCAACAACTCCTAAAAACTCTGTTAAAGAGAAACCAAAAACAGTTTTTCAGAAATGCCCAAAGAGGAAAGAGCCGTTGGGCTTGTTGCAGGCTTACCGGTCGACTGCCGGTCGACCGGGACTCTGCTGGCAAAAGAGCCGTTAGGGCTCCGGTCGACTGTCGGTCGACCGATCTCACAGAAGGAAACACAGTTTCCTTCTATCGGTCGACCGACCCAGTCGACCGAAAAATACAGAGAGCAGGCTCCAAAAATCAGTCGACCGATATTTAGGGTCGGTCGACCGCCAGACATGCACAGCCTCGTGCATGTCTGGCCACAGCAGCCGGTCGACTGATATTTAGGGTCGGTCGACCGGTCTGCCTGGAAAACAGTTTTCTGGGCAGAATTTTGAGTTAGAAAAATTTGTAAAAATTCCTTTAAAAATCTTAAGCTAAGTGTTATGCTGAAAGTAGTTTATATACATGTATTTAAACAAGTTTTGAAGATATAAGGCTTTGGGTACATGTATGTATTAAACTAAGGCATAAACTTAGAAACACCATTTTGAAAAACATAGACATATTCAAAACACATGTGTGTGCAAATCCTAGAGCCAAAATTTACATATTCTATCTTTACAAAAACTACACTTACAAGCTTCTAGGTCTTCAAGACTTCAACATGGGCAATCTTCACTTGATCTTCAATATTGCACTTTGAGCCCAATTTGACTTGTCTTGAATCCAATAGCTTGTATTTGAGTCCAAGATCTTTGTATATGAGTGAGAGTACTTCTAGTATGATAATAAACCTGAAACACACTTAAACAACAAATAATATTAGTACCAATAACTAATATGTTTTGTAATCATCAAAATACACTAAACATGGGTTGATTGTAACCTTGGGCCAACAGTTTTTCATTTCCTAAACTTGAACTTGTCCAAAATTCAGATACAATTGACATTTTGGCAAGTTTTTCATCTCCTAAAAATAAACTTGTCCAAACTCCAGATCCAATTGACGTTTTGGCAAGTTTTCCTTTTTCTGAAATTGAACTGGAACATGAATTTGATTCTGAACTTTCACTTGATGATTCCAACTTACTTCCTGATTCAATCATGACTTCCATATCCTTACCGGTTTTCAATCCATTTCCTGAGTCAAAATTGAATCCATTTCCTATCCATTGTGAAATTGAATCACCAATCTTTTATGATGATCACATAGAACTTGGTCAGTTCCATACTTCTGAAAATTCCATTGATAAATTGGCAAGTTCTCCACATTTTATTGAACTACATGAGGAATGTGATCTTGAACCCCAACTTTATGATTCAATCCTTCTTCCTGATTCCATAATGACTCCGGTATCTTTACCTCACTTTAATTCTTTCCCGGAATCAACCTTGGATCCTTTCACAATTCACAATGAATTTGAATCAACCATCTTTGAGGATCATGTCGAACTTGCCCAATTTTTCACTTCTGAAGATCCAATTGACATTTTGGCAAGTTCTCCATTTTGTGGAATTGAACTAAATGAGATATGTGACCTAGATTTGCACATCTGTGATCCAGTTCCAATCCCTGAATCATTATTGACTCCGGTTATATTACCTAATTTGAGTAACCTTCTAGAGTCAGTTTTGATTCCCATCTTTCCTGAACTGGAATCACCAATTTTTAATAGTCACATTCAATCATTGGACAATTCATGTGGACTTGAGTTGACATTTCTTGACTTGGACCCAATTCCTAAATCCATTCCGACTCCTGAACC
This sequence comes from Agave tequilana, assembly GCA_038442645.1. Taxonomy (NCBI): domain Eukaryota; kingdom Viridiplantae; phylum Streptophyta; class Magnoliopsida; order Asparagales; family Asparagaceae; genus Agave; species Agave tequilana. Next base: position 63,837 of record JAVJIF010010106.1, on the reverse strand, counting down.
TTATCTTGACTTCATTCACTTCCCTGAGTCGGTGTTCCTTTCCGAGTCCAAGTCAATTGTTTTATCATTCTGGGACAAGGATCTTGATGAAAATGACTCTGAAATTATTAGGAAAATCTTGAAATTAGATGGGGGCATGTACATAATAATCTTAAATGCACACATCATTTTTGTGGGTCATATTATTGAGATTTCTGGTGGGTTCCTGAAAACCCAAAACAAAGATGATTGGGCCATGTTCCGTGGACCAATCAGACCACCACCGGAACCACCACCTTAAGGTAATTTTTTCCTTCCCTCTTCATTTTTGTTTCATGCATACATATAGCATGATGCATTGAGGACAATGCATGAAATAAGTGTGGGGGAGGGTTTACTAACATAGAGTTTTTAGATTTTCTTTCTTTTACATTTCTTTTAGAAAAAAATAATAATAAAAAAAAAAAAATAAAAAAAAAAATAAAAACTTTTTGAAAAAAAAAAGACAAAGTTTTGATCTATTTTTAAGAAAATTAAGATGTATCTTAGAGATTAAGAAAGCCTTAATTATGATATCTTAAACATAGTTGAAATAATAGATCTTGTTTGAGATTATAGGCTAAGTAAGTAAAATTGGTGAGATATTCTTATCTTGAATTTTTGCCTTAGATAATATGCACTTCACACTTACACATTTCTTAGGATGGAGACAAAGACCAAAAATGCCATATAAATAAAAAAAAAAAAAAAAGAGAAAAAAAAAAAAAAAAAAAAAAAAAAAAGAAAAAAATATATAAATAAAAGATCACTTATTAAGCTGGATAACTATGCCTCAAGAAGCATGGTTACTCACGCCTAACAGTGATCTCACCTATTAAGCTGGGTAATTGTGCCTCAAGAAGCATGATTATTCACGCCTAACGGTGATTAAGAATAATCCCCTTTAGTTTTGTGGCCTTTTTCACTCGAGTCCTTAAACCCGAGGGATGTTTCCTCATCTGGTGCCCTAAGACCATCTGGTTTGGGAGTCATCGGTTATAGGCTCGCTACATGGGTGAATTAGAAAGCCTAATAAAACTAAGGGAAGAAAAAAGAAAAAAAATAATATAAAAATATATATATATAAATAAATGGCTTGATGGTCGGAGTTGAAATCCCTAGGAATTTTCACTGAGCACGGTGTGCATATTATCTAGGTTTTATGAAAGATAAAATATTCAATCCAATTTTGAATTCTTACCTTAATTGAAGACAAGATCTTGCATGGATACTAAGTTTAAGAAAGAATGATTATAGGTGGACTTATGACCTAGGATCACTTATATTTTTGCAAAAATAGTTCGTAAACTTGTCTCTTATTCAAAATGCGTTTTCAAAACACTAACATTTGTCTTCTTTCTTTATGGATTTTGTGGGTGTAATCCGCTGAAAACCCTCAGGAGACAACACTCCTCCTCTAGGGTAACCTAGAGGTTTAACAGCTTGTTGCACATGCTCAGTGCAATCGCGTCACCTGCGAAAGTGGTGTAATAAACTTGTAGCTTAGATTTTATTTTCTTTTCTTTGTTTTTGCTCGGGACGAGCAAAAGAATAAGTGTGGGGGTGTGATTAGTACTCAATATTGCATATTTTACATCATAACTCCCATGCATAATACAAATAAATAAATGATTTTTAATCCTCTTCTCTACTTATTTGCAGGTACACCAATTAATGGAGAGATATTCAAATAATCACTTAATTAACACTAATTAAGTGATTAATCCAAGCTTAAGGATAAAGCCAAATCTAAACCCAAATCCAGAGAGATCTGCGCGCAACAAACTAAGAAACTAACCATGCCACGTGGATAACCACTTCTCAACCAATCTCCAACCAAAAGATCAGATCCAACGGCCATAAGATTGCCGCGGGGCGCGGCAAGGGGCGCGGCAATCTGGTGGCTGTTTGGCTCCGGATTTTGTGGTAACAGAATTCTCTCCAGAGGCTTCTCAGATCTGCTATAAATACTGGACTATCACCTGCGAGCTGGGACTGATCAGAGAAGAGAGGAGATTAGTTCATTAGTTGTAATTTTCATGTATTTTCTTTAGGTTTATTTCTTGTAGATCCCTCTTCTTCTCTATCCCTAGATTTCATTACAAAAGAGAGTGATTGTGAGGGAGAGAGCTTGTAATGATCAATGGTGACAATTGAAGCTATGCAAGGATTGATCCATCCTCCATTCCTCTACTTGAGTTTGATTCTAGTTCCTTGTGCTTTCTTTACATGCTTTCTTTATTGCTTTGTTTACTTTCATGCAATCTAATTCAAGCTTTGTTTTAGTTCTTTAATGGCTTCTTGTAGCTAGATTTTCATTCCATGTACTAGTTTACCACTAGCTTAGCCACTTCACTACTCATGGGTGTTTGCTTTTGTTAATCTTGCAAGTGTATGATCTTCTCTTCTCCGATGGTTAAACCACCATCTTGCAAATGAGAAAGTAATTAGGTCAACACGCTAGATGAATTCTAAGCCTATGGAGTGACAACATTAGGCAAAGCTTTTGCTATCAAGGAGTTTGGTAAGCTTTGGCAAGCTAGCAAGGTAATCTAGTCTTGGATCTCTTTCTTTAAGTTTCTTGTTCTTTTCTTGTGAATACCACATCCACACCACTTCTTGATTTCTTTTCCACTTCCACCATGAACATATCCATCCTCTTTTGGTTTCTTTTGTATTTGCATCACTAAGTTTTTAATCAAGAGAAGGATACTAGTTTGTTCACTTCACTACCACACGTAAAGCTTCCATCGCGAGCTCTCCCTGAGATCCGACTCGGTATAGCCTTGTGCTATAACGGAGACAAGAAAGGGTACATCAATCACATTCTATACACATAATAAGTACACCTTCTTAGTCTAATCAATTTTTGGCGCCGTTGCCGGGGATGACAATTCTCTAATACGGCGCATACGTATTCTTTCTTAATCAGTCTTCTCCAACGATGAAAGATTTGACATATCTTCGTTCCATTGCCGCATCAGTAACATAAGAGTTTACACCTACCAATTAAAATACATCTCTCTCTCTCTCTCGCCCCCTCCCTCCCTGCGCGTGCACGCGTGTATGAATTACATTTAGGTGTATCATATACTTTACACCTACTGATTAAAATATGTAGTGGACTACTCATATTCACGATCCGATCCATTGATATAATACATAATACTAGAAATATAAGCATTAAGGCACTGCTGTTGTGATCATGCTATCTTAGTTGGTCTGAAGTGTCATGTTGAATGCCCAAATAGAGGGGGAAAAGGGTGTCTTCCGCGTAAGACCAGTAAAGAGAGGTGGTTGTGTAGGTACTAAAACTGTTGGCCCAATGGCCTTCCACCCTAGTTTTGATGATGATTAACTCATGTAGTTATATTTACTAATAATCTTGTGTTGTTTAAGTTTCAGATCATTAACCAAGATATTAGTTGGTGATTAGCTTCAACAAGGAGTTTAGAAGCTTTTCATAATGATTCCAGGGCCAAAGCTTCAAGATCACACATTGCCTAGCCCATGGATGGAGTTTTGGATCAAGTCAACTTGAAGATGAAGATCATCAAGAAGACTTAGGTATCCATAGTTTAGATAGTGTGTTTAGATCCATTTGTAAAGCTTAGTATAGTTGATATGCTCAAGTGCACAATACACACACGTTTCATGATTTGGATTTTGGTTTTCATGAATAGTAGATCAAAACAAGTTTACTTTATTTTTATGTATATTAGATATGTTCTAGATATACATACATGCTTTAAAGTTGCTAGACAAACTTATTTTGACTATCCCTATTCATGTGTTGAAAAATCAAGTTTGATAAAAATACAAGTGTTGGTTTTGATAAAATTTGCAAGACTCAAAAATGAATTGATATAATTGATATATGTCTTGAAATTTTTATCACTTGTTTGTGTTTCAATACAAAATGTTAAAACAAGTTTTATGGGATTTTCAGAAAAGATAAAAGATTTTTATAAAATATTTTTCCCAGTTTTTCTTACCCAGATTTCTGTTCCAGGCTTCAATCAGTCGACTAAGTCAACTGACTTAGTCGACTTGGGTGAAGTCGGTCGACCGGGCCGGTCGACCGACGTGCACAAATCTGTGCACGTTTGGCAGCTTTGGGACGGTCGACCCGGACGGTCGACCGGATTGAGAGCAGTGCTCTCTGTTTGTTTGGGTCGATCGTGCCGGTCGACCGTGGTTGCCCAACGGTCATATTTCTGACCGTTGGCGGTCGACCGGGCCGATCGACCGGCAGCCTGTCAGACTGCCACATCAGCCTAACAGCTAGTTTTCTGATGGGCCTATATAAACCCCATCTCTTTGGGTTTTTGGCTAAGTTTTTTAGAGCAAAATTTTCCTGACATCTTCAGTGTTTTAAAAGAGTTTTCAAAAGAGTTTTAAGTGCCAAAAGATCAATCTTAATTATTTTTAAGTGTTTTGTTATTTTCAAAGAAAACAAGTTTATGGGAATTGATTTCTTGTTCTTTATCTCCATATCATTTTGGTATTTTCCCAAGAGATTTTCTTTGATCAAAACACTTGTGTTTTCCACACTTGAGCTATATCTTCTATCCTATTCTATTAGGATCTTGTATTTGTGGAAAAAGGAAAGAGGTTTGTGGTTGAGATATACCACTTGTTGTAAACCCTTGATTTCTTGGTTGCTCCCTCTTTGGTAGAGGTTGAGGTTGTTGTATTCGGTTGGAGTTTGCTCCCTCTTTGGTAGAGGTTGAGGCTTGTGGTTTGCTCCCTCTTGTGAGAGGTGGAGATTTGGTTGTAAACCCTCTTCGGTAGAGGTCTTGGTTGTTGGCTTACCCCTCGGTTGTGAGGTGGTTGTTTGAGAGAGGAGTTAGGTACTCCTTGTGTTGTTACAAATCCTTCTCGGTGAAGGTTCCCTCGGTGGGAGTCCTCGGTGGACGTTGATAGTGGATTGAAAATCCTACACGGTGGTGTAGGCGGGGATGTAGAGCAAGGTGCTCGAACCTCGAAACATATCTTGGACTTTGCGTTTGATCCACTTGTCTCTAAACTCTCTCTCTTTACATTTGTGCAAAGCATCATTCTTATTGCCATATCATTCATATCATATATTGCTTGCATTTGTGCCTTGCATAATTCATATTGCTATATCATTTATATGCTTGGTTGTTTGTGTGTGCCTCACTTATACTTAATCAACAAGAGCTTCACATAGCGCCTCAACCCATATCTAGGGGAATCAAGAGGAGTTAGTCCAGAGCCCTTCACGGGGAATTCGGCTACACTTGTTGATTGTATTAAGTGTGTTTGCAAAATTTGCATTAGCTTCCGCATTTAGCGCACTTACTTTTGCATTTAGTTCTAGATTAGCATTTACACCTATTCACCCCTCTCTAGGTGTTTTTCAATTGGTATCAGAGCTAGTGCTCCTGATATTAGGCTTAACATCCTAAGAGTGAGATCCATTTGCTTGCTAATCTATTGTTTGCATTTGCTTGTTTGCACACATATAGTTTACCATGGCTTTCATGACCCCACCTATGTTTGACCCTTCCAACATTCATGTTTGAAAGATTAAGATGACTGTTTATTTACAAACCCTAGGACATAAGATTTATCTTGCCATTACCAAGGAATCTTATCTTGGTGATCGCAAACATATAGGGGCCAATGCACAAGCCCTTGAGGCCATTAGAAGCACATTATCTAAAGATTATCTTTTACGTGTTTCTAACATTGATTCCGCCTTTGCAGTGTGGAATCTGTTGACAACAACCACCACCTCCGAGCTTCTATTGCCAAATCAACCGGATGAATCTAGTGGAGAATCCGATTCTCAATGCTTCATGGTCCAAGGGAATGACTCCCTTGAGGTACATTCGGAACCCAACTTAGATAATGATGATTGTGCTAGTTCTTCAAATGATTATGTTGATCCTCATGCTTTGAATGAAGAACTTTCTATTGTTTGTGAAAAATTAATAGAAAAATATAATTTGTTGAAAAAGAAGAGTGTAGAAATTGAAAGAGAAAATAAAAGTTTACATTCTAGACTTGATGTTGTTTTGCAAGAGAAGGTTGAGGTCTATAATGAAAGGGATTCATTGAGATCTCAATTAGAACTTGCACTAAAAGAAAATGAATTTTTAAAATCTAAAAATGATTGCCATGCTATTTTGAAGAAAAATGAAAATTTATCTTCTAAAGTTGATTTTGTTTTAAAAGAGAATGTTGCTTTGAAAAACAAAATTATTTCTATTTCAAATGAGTTGAATGTTTGTTTAGATAAGAACATTGTTTTGCAAAATAAGATTGATGCACATGTTTGCCATGCTAGGGTAGTATCACACCCTTCACCTATTGCATGTGCCACCTCTTCTTTAATTGATAATGATATATCCATGCTTAAGAAGAAGGTTGATTGTTTGGGCTCCACTATGAGCCAATGTGCCATGAACCACACTCGCTTGGAATCCTTGGTTCGAAAGAAACAAGTTCCATTTTTTATGCATGCACACCCTCCACGGCATACACATGCTCCACACGGACACACCCATCATAAGTATGCTCATGTGTACAATTGTACACATTGTGGACGTAAGGGCCACCTTGTTAAATTTTGCTTTGATAGATTACATACTCCTAATTTAGCAAAGAACTTTGTTTGGGTTAGGGAAGGTACTAACCCCCATGGACCCAACAAGATGTGGGTACCAAAGACCACCCCTCCTTTGTTTAATGTAGGTGTGGGCTCTCACATGACGTGAGAGTGATAGCACCTTGGAGTGGATGCGTTCCGTACTTAAAGGAAATCAATTGGATGCATCACTTTCAAGGGAAGATTTGGTGGAGAGGACCATCATGTTTTGGAGACAAGGAGAGTTGCTTCTTCGGTTTTGGTAACAATCCTTTACTCCCATTTATTATGTTTACATGCTTTTCATTCCTATCATTATTAGCATGTTTTGTTGTTTATAGCATGTTTTTGATGTCTATGGATTAAGTATGAAAATACCATGTTTATTAGATCCTAGACATACATGTATAGTATTTGAGACACACATGCTTATGTGAACCCATACTTAGTGTTCTCACCTTTGTTTAAGCTATAATGTACATCATGAATCTAATACATGTGAATTTACATAGTAATCATGTTTTAGTTTTATCATGATGATTTTTATATTGTGTTTTGATGCTTCATGTTAAGATTACTTGTTTAGATGTTAGTTTTTATTAAGACTAGGACCTATACTTGTACATATAGTGGGCCACAAATAAATCTATATATGTTGGGCTTGATTGCTTATTTGAACCCATTAGATGTGCTAGTATAGTCTAGTTTTGATGATTCATACATTTCAAACTTGTATTCCATTTTTGGATTTGTTTTATGAGTTTTCACTTCATGTATATGTTTATATTGCCAAACTTTAAGATATACATGTATACCCCTTGAGTCATTTGCCTTTCATGCAAATCTATATATGGACTCAATTGTGTTTAGGGATATGTATGTATACTTATTGTGTTGACAATTCATACATATACCTTGAAATGAAATTTGTTTTGGTGAAGATTTAGCTTTTCTTGATTTTGTGTTTAATTGTTTAACTTCATGTATATGTCTATCTTGTCCAAACTATTAGATATACATGATTATCCTTTTGAGCCACGTGCCTTCATGCATATATAAATTTGTGGACTCTTTATGTTTTGGATATGTATGTATACTTTAGTTTGTATTAGACATACATATGCCTTGAAGATTAAATAGTTTAGATGATTTTTCATGTTTTCATGTTTAAGGAATATTTGAACTTAATTGGAAATTTCATAATGCCATGTCACACATTACTTGTACACTCACAATTTTTTTAAATATTTCTCATGAGTATGTTTTTCATGAGCATGTATGGACTTTATTGAATATTGAGTGTTTTTAAGTACTATGTGATTTACATGTGTTTTATGAAAATTATGTTAGTTTATTCCTTGCTTGAAGGATTTCGTACTAGTTAATAAAATTTTTCATTTTAACTAGTTCGTTTTCTTCGTTGTGTTATGAGGTATACACATGCTATTTATTGTTATGTCAATCGGTATCATTGAACTTTTTCAATTGGTATCAATTTGATTCTTTTGTATACTCATATGTTTATTGTGTATGTATATTTTCATTTGGTATCATCTATTGGTGATTGGTACTCATTCTATTTCATACACATATACTTGTTTTATTTGTGCCTACTATATTCCTATATCTTAGAGCACAAATAGTTGTTTATGCTAGAGCTTGAACTTCAACTTCATTTCAATTGATTTAGTTTTCAATTGGTATCTTATTTCAAGCCTATGCATGTGTTTTGTTTGTATTTCATAAAGGGGGAGAAAATTCGATTTTCATATTTCAATTGGTATTTGTATTTCCACTCCCGTACTTTATGATAGAAAATAGTCATTTCAATTGTTTATATGACTTAAAAATACTATCTTTTGATATCAAGATGTCTTGTGTTTTTAAATTGATATCTAAAAATTTTGTTTAAAGAAATTAATACAAAAGTTTTGATTTGTATTGACTATATGCAAGGAGAGCTTAACATCTCTTCATATAGATTCATGTTGAGTGTATCGTGTATTGAAGAGCTTAACATCTCTTCTTTATGTGGTACACGTGTGTATGGGGAGCTTCACATCTCCCCTTATTCATTACATAATGTGTGTTATGTGAATTAGGGCTTAACATCCCTCTTTCATGTAATGCATATGTGTAGGGAAGCTAACTTAGCGTCTTCCTCTTCATGAATGTATATAGCATATAACATTTATTAATCTTTGTTTAATTTTCATTTGGTATCAAGATGCTTCATTGACATATTTTCAATTGATATCCAAATTGATTGTCACCCCTTATTGACTTTATTTTTGTTTTAGACAAAAAAAGGGGAGAACATTGTTTGTATTGTTTTGATTGACAAAAAGGGGAGAAAGATTTTTACCCCTCATTTTATTTATGATTTTGAATGTTTACCCCTTTGTTGATGATTGACAAAAAGGGGGAGAAAGATTTGGTTGAGTTTGATATATGCATAGTTATGTTTTTGCATATATTAAGTTTAATATAGTTTAATGTATGTTTATTGGTATCTAGAGCATGTTTTTATTTTTGAACATTTCATTGGTATATAGAACCTTTATTGTTTATGCATATTTATGCATTCATGTTTAAGAGCTTTCATTGCATATTTATTTATTCATTTCTTATGCATGAGTTAAGGGGGAGCTTCCTTGAAGCTTAACTTTAATCCATGCATATATATAACTCCATGAGTTTTGTCATCATCAAAAAGGGGGAGATTGTTGGCCCAATGGCCTTCCACCCTAGTTTTGATGATGATTAACTCATGTAGTTATATTTACTAATAATCTTGTGTTGTTTAAGTTTCAGATCATTAACCAAGATATTAGTTGGTGATTAGCTTCAACAAGGAGTTTAGAAGCTTTTCATAATGATTCCAGGGCCAAAGCTTCAAGATCACACATTGCCTAGCCCATGGATGGAGTTTTGGATCAAGTCAACTTGAAGATGAAGATCATCAAGAAGACTTAGGTATCCATAGTTTAGATAGTGTGTTTAGATCCATTTGTAAAGCTTAGTATAGTTGATATGCTCAAGTGCACAATACACACACGTTTCATGATTTGGATTTTATTTTTCATGAACAGTAGATCAAAACAAGTTTACTTTATTTCTATGTATATTAGATATGTTCTAGATATACATACATGCTTTAAAGTTGCTAGACAAACTTATTTTGACTATCCCTATTCATGTGTTGAAAAATCAAGTTTGATAAAAATACAAGTGTTGGTTTTGATAAATTTGCAAGACTCAAAAATGAATTGATATAATTGATATATGTCTTGAAATTTTATCACTTGTTTGTGTTTCAATACAAAATGTTAAAACAAGTTTTATGGGATTTTCAGAAAAGATAAAAGATTTTTATAAAATATTTTTCCCAGTTTTTCTTACCCAGATTTCTGTTCCAGGCTTCAATCAGTCGACTAAGTCAACTGACTTAGTCGACTTGGGTGAAGTTGGTCGACCGGGCCGGTCGACCGACGTGCACAAATCTGTGCACGTTTGGCAGCTTTGGGACGGTCGACCCGGACGGTCGACCGGATTGAGAGCAGTGCTCTCTGTTTGTTTGGGTCGACCGTGCCGGTCGACCGTGGTTGCCCAACGGTCATATTTCTGATCGTTGGCGGTCGACCGGGCCGGTCGATCGGCAGCCTGTCAGACTGCCACATCAGCCTAACAGCTAGTTTTCTGATGGGCCTATATAAACCCCATCTCTTTGGGTTTTTGGCTAAGTTTTTTAGAGCAAATTTTTCCTGACTTCTTCAGTGTTTTAAAAGAGTTTTCAAAAGAGTTTTAAGTACCAAAAGATCAATCTTAATTGTTTTTAAGTGTTTTGTTATTTTCAAAGAAAACAAGTTTTTGGGAATTGATTTCTTGTTCTTTATCTCCATATCATTTTAGTATTTTCCCAAGAGATTTTCTTTGATCAAAACACTTGTGTTTTCCACACTTGAGCTATATCTTCTATCCTATTCTATTAGGATCTTGTATTTGTGAAAAAAGGAAAGAGGTTTGTGGTTGAGATATACCACTTGTTGTAAACCCTTGATTTCTTGGTTGCTCCCTCTTTGGTAGAGGTTGAGGTTGTTGTATTGGGTTGGAGTTTGCTCCCTCTTTGGTAGAGGTTGAGGCTTGTGGTTTGCTCCCTCTTATGAGAGGTGGAGATTTGGTTGTAAACCCTCTTCGGTAGAGGTCTTGGTTGTTGGCTTACCCCTCGGTTGTGAGGTGGTTGTTTGAGAGAGGAGTTAGGTACTCCTTGTGTTGTTACAAATCCTTCTCGGTGAAGGTTCCCTCGGTGGGAGTCCTCGGTGGACGTTGATAGTGGATTGGAAATCCTACACGGTGGTGTAGGCGGGGATGTAGAGCAAGGTGCTCGAACCTCGAAACATATCTTAGACTTTGCGTTTGATCCACTTGTCTCTAAACTCTCTCTCTTTACATTTGTGCAAAGCATCATTCTTATTGCCATATCATTCATATCATATATTGCTTGCATTTGTGCCTTGCATAATTCATATTGCTATATCATTTATATGCTTGGTTGTTTGTGTGTGCCTCACTTATACTTAATCAACAAGAGCTTCACATAGCGCCTCAACCCATATCTAGGGGAATCAAGAGGAGTTAGTCCAGAGCCCTTCACGGGGAATTCGGCTACACTTGTTGATTGTATTAAGTGTGTTTGCAAAATTTGCATTATCTTCCGCATTTAGCGCACTTACTTTTGCATTTAGTTCTAGATTAACATTTACACCTATTCACCCCCCTCTAGGTGTTTTTCAAAAACTTGTAACAAATTTTTGGCCCAATTGGGTGAATTTACTAATAATAAAGAGTTTTGATTTTCAAATATAACTACATAGGTTGCCATTTTTAAATTCATAGTTACTGACATTATAGACAAGTCACAAGGGGTAAATCAAGGGTCATAATTGTAAGAACACTTTCAGGTACCTTGTCGGTTTTAAGGACCATTCAGGAATAGATAGGTGTGGTTTTGACTGTAGCTGACTTTTGGGGAGATTTTCTAGTGATTATAATGAGGACATCACACAAGTGCTAGTTTTCTTTATGCCTTAATTTATTTTGAGTAGTCTTCTTTTTATGTGAGTGAGAGCCCACACCTACATCAAATACAATAAGGGTGAATTTTGGTATCCATACCTTTTTGGGTCCATGAGAGTTAGCACCTTTCCTAACCCAAACAAATTTATTTGCAAATTTAAATTATGTATTCTATCATAATAAAACTTTGCAAGGTGACCTGTACGTTCACAATGTGTACAAGTATACACATGAGCATACATGGTGTCATGTGTGTGAACATAAGAAGCATGTGCACGTCGTGACTTGTGTGCATGAATATGTGAGGTATGTTTCTTATGAAACATGAATTTCAATCGTATGTGATTCATGACACATTTGCTCAAAGTGGAGCCCAAACAATCTACACATTTCTTCATCATACATAAATCATTTTCAATTTTAGAAGAAGAAGTGGAGCATGCATTCTTATCAATAAGAGATATAACAATAGAATCATGACAAGAATGGGAAGCAAAATCATTTTTCTTTTAAAAACTTTTCTTTGGAAACCAAATCTAATTCTTTTGAAATTAAAGCAATTTTATTTTTCAAAAAATTGTTCTCTTTTAAAACAAAATCTATTTTTGAAGACAAAGCCGTATTTTTGAGAAAAAACATGATTAAAATCATTTTTATTCTTTAAAAATTTATTTTCTTTTAAAACAATATCTAATTGGGATTTCAATGAGTCCCTTTCATTTGAAATCTCAACCTTTTCTTGCAAAACCATATCTAGTTTTGAAAACAAATTTTTATTTGTTTATTTAATTTAAAACTTTTCTTTTTCAAAAATTTGTATTTTTCTAGCAAGTTTTTATAAAATAATGAAAGTTCTTCATTTAAAGCATGTGCATTCATGGTATTATCATCACATGAAGAACTAGCACTATCATCTAGTTGAGTATCTGAAATTACCTCAAGGGAGTCAATCCCTTGGACCATGAAGCAAGCTTGGTCGGACTCATATCCACTAGATTACTTCTCCGCATAGTTTGTCATTTATAGCTCGGGAGAGGTCAATGTGTTCTACACTGCAAAAGCGGAATCACAATGAGAAACAATAGAAGATGTTGTTTGCTAAGTGTATACCTAAGTGTCTCTAAAGCTTGTGCAATAGCCTCAAGGTACTTGTCATTATCAAGATAAGATTTCTTGGTAGTGGCAAGATAAACATGCAAACCTAGAGCTTTTAAATATGCACTCATCTTAAACTTTCACATATCGATGTTGGAAACATCATATAGGGAGGGGTAAGAAAATTCATAAGTTTATAAACTATATGTGTGCAAATGCAAATTTAGATTACCTATCCAAGGATCTCACTCCTGGGTGGTTAAACCGAATATCATAAGCGGAGGCTCTGATAACAATTGAAAGTGCACCAAGAGGGAGTGAATATGTGTACTAGCTAATTTTAGGCAAATGATGTGAAATTAAAAACTTATTGCAAACACACTATGCGTAATTGTTGACACTTTAAAAAAGACAAGATTCTTGACTGGCCTGAACAATGTCTAAACTTGTTGACATTTACAAAAGACAAGTGACAGACAAGCTGACGACCAGTTCTGTACTTGTTGACATTTACAAAAGATAAGTGACAGACAAGCTGATGACCAGTTCTGTACTTGTTGACATTTACAAAAGACAAGTGACAGACAAGCTGACGACCAGTTTTCACTCATCTCCGAGGGACAAAGAAGCAACTTGGACTCTACTGATCCAGTAAAGCGGACAGTGAGCCCGGATTGTCTCTAAATAGACCTCAGCAGGTCTAAGATGCTAGCACTTAGCATCACATGAGCCCAAGGGGATAGCCTCGCCTGAGAGGCTAAGATCGCCCAACTTCGCCTTGAAGCCATTCAAAGTTCCATCAGGGAGCTAACTTATAGCTTCGCCTGAAGTACTCAGTTAACTCCGCAGAGAGTTAGCTTCGTTCGAAGCCACACGCAACTGCGCAGAAGAATATTCGGTAGCTTCGCTACAGATGTTATCTAGCTCCGCTGAAGAGCTTTCTTCTGACTTCGCCAGATGCGCCTTCCAGCTCCGCTGCGAGATCGACGCGAGCAGCTCCGCTGCGGGTCTGTTATGGTCAACCTTTGACCAATTAAATCTTCAGATGAGATCAAATCTATTCAGATCAAGATCAAATCCAATCAAGATCAAATTTGGCAGTTGCTTGTCATGATCTCTTAACTCTCCTAAAACAAGTAAGAGGATCAAGGGAGATCTTCCAATTATATGGAAAGGATCAAAACAAATCAGGAGACCGATCTACCTGCTACTTCTAGATTCGAGGAAGCTGATTCTAGCCTCGCAGCAAGGCTACCTTCCAGATTTGAACAGATTTAATTCAATCTGTTTCCATATTTTCAAAGGACAATTATACCCTTGCTCTCCCTATAAATAGCCCACCAGGGGCACAAGGAGAGAAGACCACGGCAGACTCCACAAGAAGACCGCACAAGCCGCGCGCACAAGAGAGAGGCGGCTAAACAGAGATCTATTCTCTTGCTTCTAAGAATTCAGAGACTTTAGAGAACTGCTTCTCTAATCAGGGTGCTGATACCCTAATACCTTCTTCTCAAGGAATTTTTCGGAACCAGGCGAGAAGGATTCCTAAGCGAAGAGGGTTTTGAGAAGTAACAAGAGGGTTCTACCAACCTTCTGTTCTCCGATTCCCCGAACCAGGCGAGACGGGAATCCTATCGATCGCATCGTCAAAGGGACAAAGTGGTCCGCTGACCAGACTCCTACTGGCACACTTCTCCAGAATCTCAGAGGAGATCTACTTGTAATCTTTTTAGAATACCTGTAATTTAGCTCCTCGACCCTTTTTTATAAGTTTTCCCCTTTACAAATCAATGGAAAACAAGATGGCAACTCCGCTGGGGATGATATTATCCACTGCTGAGAATCAAGTGCCGCAATGCGACGAACAGACCTTCGGGTCTATCTCTGAATTCAAGGAAGCCAATGTGGCCAGAGCCCCTCTGGCTAAATCTTCAAAGCAAGTCTCTGCGGAGACAGATGAGGCTCTCTGCGAGCCTACTGCGGTCCTCTGGCGCAACAAGGAAGCAGGCCCGCAGTGCAAGCCTATCACTTTCGAGAACCTGATCGTTCACTTCGACCAAGGAAAATTTGAAGAAGTCCTCTCTGGGGGTGGTCTAATGCTTCATGCACGGAAGCATAGAAAGGTCTCCATGGCCAAGGCCTCAGAACAGAAACCAGAAGCAGAGTTCTGTCGACACCCCTCAGCCTCGCGTGTGGCTGGTCAGGTTCCCTGCGAACCTATGTCTCCCTTATCAAAGCAGATGTGGAGGCCAAAGCAGAGCGCTCTGTATAAAGCCTCAGGCGTAACTGCGCCACAAGTGCGTCTCTCACGCGAAGAAAAAGGCAAGATGCTTGTCTGCTCCAACAAGGCTGCTAGCCGCGAAGTCACAACGGCGACCATACCTTCGTCCAATTCCAGAGCAGTAATGCCTCGCGCCAGCTTCGTTCTCATGAGCGAAGCTGCTGTACCACAGGGTACGCATCTTGCTCATAGCTGTGAAGCTGGAACCAAAGCACCACAGAGGGCTTCGTTCCCCAATTCTTCAAGCACTAAGCCCGCTCTTCGCAGCGGAGCTAAGGGATTGCCCTAAGTGCTGATAGCGTTGCTTATGCAGCTTCAGCGCCCAAGGGCATTTTCAAAGCTTTTAGCTGCGAATTAAGAGCCAAAGCACTATCTAAGGCTAATCGCCTTCGCAGTAGCATAGCGGATAAAGCACCACAGCGTGCTCTGCTCCCCAGTCTATCAAGCGCTAAGCTCGCGCTTTGTAGCGGAGCTAAGGGATCATCCCTAAGTGTTAACGGCGGTGCTTATGCAGCTTCAACATCCAAGGGTATTCCCAAGGTTCTTAGCTGCGAAGCTAGAGCTGAAGCACTATTCAGTGCTAATCCCCTCTGCGGTGATAAAAGGAGCAGGACATCATCCTATGTGCGATCCAACAGAGCCTCTGCGCTGGATCGTTTGGGCCCAACTGGGTCCGACTTGCGGGAATTCTTGACAAGCAAACGGAAGTCAGAATCTTTCCAAACTTTCCCTTCCCGTTGTCAACAAGTGGAATGTCAGTTGGTGACATTCCACTCAGTCCATTGCCGGCTAGGACCAATCCCCGCCACTCCTCCAGGCCGACGATCAGTTTTTGATCGACTGTCAGTGCAAGCTCCGGTGAAACATCGTAAAAGGAGCGTATCATGAGATCTGCCCTCTGCATCTGTTAACATGACTAGAAGAGGACGAGAGCTGCGTAGGAGCAGACGAGTGTCCCACGACACTCCCTACAGTTCCCCAAATTCGGATTATAGCCCGGGCCTTGGCGAAGTCTTGGTGCACGAAGAAGGCGTCTTTCGAAATACCAGATCTAGTGTTGCAATACCCTACAGTTATGAGCATGCAGCCACCGAGAAATCTTAAAGAGCTTAGAGTCTTGCAAGGTAGACTGGCTTATATTAGGAGATTCATCGCATATCTCTCAGGCTGCTGTCAACCGTTCACCCGACTCATGAAAAAGGGTGCTTCCTTTGTATGGGATCAAGCTTGTCAGGAAGCTTATGAGGATATCAAGACATATCTCACAAAACCCCCAGTCTTAGTGGCTCCCACATCAGGGAAACCATTCTTGCTTTATGTGAAAGCTATGGACCATTCTCTTGGTGCCCTCCTTACTCAAAGGACGACAATGGTCACGAACAAGCCATTTATTATCTGAGCAAGACTCTGATAGGGGCGGAATCTCGCTATAATCCTATTGAGAAGGAATGCTTAGCTCTTGTCTTTGCCGTTCAAAAGATACGACATTATTTGGTCGGCCAAACCATACATGTCATCTCCAGAGTAAATCCTTTGCGTCTTCTCATGACGAAGCCAGGATCATTGAATTCAAGATTAACTAAATGGGCGCTTCTTTTATCTCAATACGACATGATCTTTATCCCTTAAAAGGCGGTTAAAGGCCAGGCCCTTGCGGAGTTCTTGGCTGCTCATCCAGTCCCGGAATACTCAAAACTTCATGAAGATATTCCAGATGAAGTCTTTGAGTCTAATATAACTTCAGAGGATGAAGTTTGGCAGATGTTCTTCGATGGAGCATCACGAATAGGCCCTAAAGGCAAGATCATTGCCGGCGTGGGGGTTGTGTTTATCTCCCCACAAAATCACGTCCTTCCCAGAGCATTTTCTTTGACGGAATCATGCTCCAACACTGTAGCGGAATATAATGCTCTACTCATTGGTCTTCAGCTCGCCCACGGAATGGGGGTACGCTATCTTGAAGCTTACAATGATTCAAAACTTATTATCAATCAGGTTAAAGGCGAATATGAGGTCCGCCACGAAGACTTGGTGCCTTATTATCACACAGTCATCGAATTGGCTAATCTGTTTGGTTGTTTATACATCGGGCACATATCTCGATCTCAGAATACTAAGGCGGATGCTCTTGTTGCATTAGCAACAACACTAGTTTTTCCAGTCGACACCGAGTATCACCTCACAGTGGCAACTCGACACCTTGTCTGCTCTAAACATATGTTAAGAACCAGAGAGGTCTATAATATCTCGACGGATCTTGAGCTGCGAGATTGGCGATTTCCTCTCATCGACTATGCTTTACACGGTCTGCTGCCAGACAATCCTAAAGAAGCGGCATCTATCAGACGAAGGTCTCTCCGTTTTTACTATGATCCAACTCTGAAGACACTTTACCGTCGTTCATATGACGGCATCCTCCTCCGTTGCCTTTCTAATTCAGAGACACAGGAAGTGCTTAAAGAAGCACACGACGGCATATGTGGAGCTCATCAGCCAGGTCCAAAACTTAAAGACAGATTGCATAGGCTTGGATATTATTGGCCAACCATGATAGTCGATGCCATCCAATATGCACGAAGGTGTAAAGCGTGCCAAATTCATGCGGACTTTATACACCAGCCTCCAGAGTTGCTCCACCCAACTGTTGCTTCATGGCCATTTGAAGCATGAGGAATCGATGTCGTAGGGCCAATCAGCCCCTCTTCGACAAGAGGTCACCGGTTTATCTTAGCGATAACCGATTACTTTTCAAAATGGGCAGAAGCTATACCACTGGTTGAAGTCAAAACCTCTAACGTGGTTAATTTCATCAAACACCATGTCATCCATCGATTTGGTGTCCCTAGGCGGATCATCCATGATAACGGTCCCCAATTCATAAGCCAGGTATTCTATCGATTCTGCGATAAATACCGAATTCAGAATGTGGCTTCAACTGCCTATAATCCCACCGCTAATGGCTTGGCGGAAGCATTCAACAAAACAATCATCAAGTTACTCAAGAAGTTCGTCTCCTCGAATAAGCGAGATTGGGACGAAAAGCTTGGTGAATGTCTTTGGGCCTACCGAACCACGGTTCGGGCCCCGACAGGCAATGCGCCTTTTCCCCTGGTGTACGGGTGTGAAGCAGTCATACCATTAGAAATCCAGATGCCGTCATTACGAGTTACTCTGACCACTAAGATCACATCAGAGGATAATGATCGGTTGCGTCTTCAAGAGCTCGAAGCCCTGGATGAGAAGCGACTACAAGCTCAGTAACACATCGAGTTGTATCAAGCTCGAATCTCAAAAGCCTTCAATAAGAAGGTCAAACAAAGAGTCTTCCAGAAAGGAGATTTGGTTTTAGCCGTCAGACGACCAATGATCATGACTCACAAAATCAAAGGCAAATTTCATCCTAAATGGGAAGGACCGTTTGTAATAGAAACAGCCTATTCAAACGGAGCATATCGCCTCATGACTTCAGAGGGTGATTTACTCATGATGCCGATCAATGGCAAGTTCTTAAAGAAGTATTATCCTTGATTAAGGACCCTTCTTATGATCAAGTTAACATTACACCTCTGATTAAGACCTTCAATCCAAGGTACCCAGAAAGAGCGCCTCTCTCTTCCTCCAAACGAGATCATACAACCATAAACCAGTAGGAACCTGGTCATACACTGGTTGTCTCAAAGGAGAATCAAGGTTACACATGCACTAACCACATGATCCAACACCTTTAACGGTTAAGGATAGAGGAAAATGTTGGCCTTTAAGCCCAACATAAGTCCTCGACAACTCATCATGCTGAGGGGAATAGCATGGCTAGCCCGACTCAAACGGTAGTTGGTAAAGGCATATCAAACCCGTTGACAGCTGAGGGTTTGCTAAAAATCCTAAGGGACATGTTCCCATTTGATTCCCTCTCCAAAATCACTTTCAAATTCTCATCCAGGGAATGGTAAGACACATATACAGATCTTTCCATCCATTTCGCTATTACGTTAACACTATGACAGTGATTTTCTCGTTTCTCCCCGTGAGAACGAGACCCCTTTCATGCTATGTTTAACAGTATAACCTCTGGCATCCATTTCGCTGTTACGTTAACACTAACCTATGACAGTGATTTTGTAATACCCCGTTCCCGGAATACGTACTTAGTTGCGTATTCAGATTTTCGGTCGTATTTTTTCGATTTGTTTCCTGTATTTATTCTGTATTATGAATTCCTTATATGACTGTTTTGTCTTGGATTTGGATTCGTGGATTCGGAGTCAGCCCTAGTCTGAACCGAAGGCCCGATCCTAGAGTATTACTCGATTTAGACATTCTGATAATTAGAATTGACCGATTTTAGTTTTAAATATCATTTTCCAATATTATATATTTTCTATGATTTTCTAGATTTTTCTGGAATTAAAATGAAAGTCTTCAAAACCGGTGTCGGCCAGTGCCGCTGACCGATTCCTGGATTTTTAATTCTCAAACAGTTTGAAATTTCATGATGGTCCTTTAGGCTTTATTCCTTAGAATCATATTTTCTACCTACATTCTTTTTCTGAGGATTTTATGATTTTATGAAAATTCCATCGGAGTCGGTAGGTAACTGATTCCGGGATTTTTAGTTTTAAAACTATAAAGTATTTCTTAAAACGGATTTCACTATAATTCTTAGTTTAATATTCTTGATTTTTGGTAATTATTTCGGGTCGTTCCGAGATACTTGAATTTCGGACGATTCCAGTATTTTCCCGAAAGATTTCTGCATCCACGACTCAGTTCCGGGAATCCGCCACTTCCATTATTTCCACTTTTACTTCCAAGGGAATATCTTTCCTTATTCCAATTTCTTTTCCTTTTTCCTTTTCCTTCATTTCTTTCCTTCCTTCACAATCCACAAGAATTCCCATTTTCCAAAATTCCAACAATTCCAAATTCCTTTTTCTTCTTCCACCAACTCCCACCTACCCCCATTAAATGCATCTCTCTCTCTCTTCCATGGCCGGCCAAGTGGCCAAGTGAGGGACACCTCACTCTCCCCCTATTTACACAAAACCCCCTCTCTTTTCATTATTTGCATCTCCTTCATAAAATCTAAAACCTATATAAACTTTCCCTTACATTTCTTTTCCTTTTTCTTTCTTTTCTCTTCTCATTTCTTTCTTCTTCTTCCTCTTCTCCAAGAGAGCCAGCCGACCCTCACCGCCGGCCAGCCATCTCGTCGCCGGCGAGGACCCCTCCCAACTCCGGCCAAGCTCCACCTCCTCCAACACCAACAACAACAACTCCTCCATCTCCTTCTTCCTCAAGGATCATCACCATCTCTACCTTTCCTCTTCTTCTTCATCATCAACCACCACCACTCCTTTTGGTAAGTAATTTCCCTCACCAAGACTTGTACAACTCTTAGTCTACTTATGTTTGCATATTCTTGTTGATTTGTGTCTTCAATTCTTGTTATTTAGCCATCAAACCCAACCCTAGAAAATCTGTTCTGTTTGCTGTTTTCCACGATTAGTCGACTAGACCTAGACATTAGTCGACTAACTTATTCTGTCCTGTGAAACACAATTCTAGGAAACACAGTATTAGTCGACTTACCTTAGTTCCTAGTCGACTAGAGGCCCTTAGTCGACTACTTCCTTGACCCTAGTCGACTAACTCATTTGAACTGCGACCTTAGTACTGTAGATGCGACTTCATTAGTCGACTACCATATTCCACCCTAGTCGACTTGGCATCCCTAGTCGACTACTAGAATTCCCCTAGTCGACTCCTGAAATAAACTGAACTCTCTGTATCACAGACTTAGTCGACTTAAGTATCTGTTAGTCGACTTATAGTTCCCTGTTAGTCGACTACCCTTTTCACCTAGTCGACTAACTTTCCCTGAAACAGAAACCCAAACTCTCTGGAACCCAGTTCTAGTCGACTATACCAGACTGTTAGTCGACTAACTCCACTATTAGTCGACTACTCTTCCATCCTAGTCGACTAACCTTGCCTATCTGTCTTAGTTGATTTCTTTCTTAAATATGAACCTTATCCTCTAGACTTATATCATATCTTAGTCTTACTTGACTTGTCACTTGGCAAACATCATCTTACCTTCTCTCCTTCTCTCTCCTCTTCTCTCTACATATTTATATCAGGTTTTGTGGCGCATCCCGAGCTTCCGTGGATTTTGGATCTTTTGGCATATTGGTGATTTAGGCGAGTAGTCTCGCTCTTCTCTATTTGAGTTCCGTTTCGTCGGGACGATAAGTATTTCGCTTCCTGTTTTCATATACTTTATTCCATATACATTTTATTGCTTTCATACCATGCGTGGCAGACCCTTCGTGGTCGTTGTATTCTTGGTTTCTGATATGTTACCACTTGTCATTATTTCAGACCTGTCAGTTGCATGCCTCCTTTTAACACATGTATATCACCTGACTTCTAGCATGTCATCACCAGACCACTTGGCATGCCACTAATTGGCAAGACCCTATTGTTATGACCATGACTTACCCAGTCTATTATCGATCTTTTATCATGTTTGGTTGCTTGCTAAATATCACCATTCTATCATGCTATCACTTTACACCCAGCATGATATAATTGACTTGTGATTATTACTTTTACGGGAACTTTACCTTATTATCCTGTATCATGATCAGTGACCTGTTTTCCTGCTTTACATGCAGTGACCTGACTATATAGTACGTACGTACTCCTGAATTCCTGATCATGTCTATTTCCTGTTTTTCCCGTAAAGTGATAATTAAACTAATGAATCCTAAAAAGGACCAACTTGTATTGGGTCGGGGGAAACATGCGGATATCAATATGTGTTCGTGTTTACAGTGGCTTTTAGGAATGTTGTGCAACTACATGTTCCGGTCTGACCTGTGGGCCTCCAGGGGACCGAGGGGAGAGCTGGCTCCCTTATTCCTGTTATGATAAGGGCATACATAAGTCCCTCCTGTTAGCCTTGCGGCAGGTTCCGTCACCAAGCAACGGAACAATCCTGGGCCGTGGTCCCGGGTATGTACGGGACCCACTGTAAACATAGTTCGTTGATACCCCCGCTAGTTTCCAATAACAACCTTGTTTTACTCGGATATGGATCTATGTGCGTTGGGACGCTAGTTCACATAGCTAGATATCAGGGTAAGACGAGTAATAATAAAGTGTTATAATAATCGGCTCTTTAAGTTGTAAGTAGAGGTATGTGGAATGGGACGCATACTAAAGCCTGCAACTTAAACGGCTATGAATCTGTGATGTGCCTTACCATATTTGTTGTATTGGTTTTATTCGGATTTCCTGTTTTATGATTATTATGCCATACCTGTTCATGCCTGCTCTAACCTATCTGCCTCCTGAGTATTTTCTACTTGATATCATTTCTTATATACTTCATTTGTGTTCTAACCCTCCTGTCTTCTGTACTTGACACTTGTGCTCCTCCTGACTCGCCACCTGGCATCCATATTCCTACTCGCCTGGGGAGTTTCACTGACTCTCCTGGATTCTCATGTCCAGGTTATGGAGCCCGGAGCGTGTGGATTCTCCCCGTTACTGCTCAGAGTGGCGCAGCGGTAGCGTGGATCTCCAGCCGACCGTCCAGGGCCACATCCTTCCAGGCCCCCTGTATGCCTCTCGAGTTTCCTCTTAGCAAACTCGTGAGTGTCCTTTTTCTATTCATACTTGTACATTTCCTTGTATACTTGTATGTGAGCGCCCTTTTATGCTGTTCATATATGTATATCTCTTGTACTCTCGCATTTGCGCATATCTGTGATGTATTATTATTGTAATATTCATCACCTCTGGTGATAACTCTGTAATTGTATGTATATATGTGTTGGAATGTATAATGCACCATTTGCTTCCGTACTCTGATTCTTGTCTGTACTGATGCTTAGCGTATATACGGGAGGGTAGTTCTGACCTACGTATATACGTTGCAGTGACGTCCCCGTATCGCCGGGATCGGGGCGTTACAGGATGGTATCAGAGCTTAGGCTGTAACTTCCTCAGTACGTCCAGAGGGCAAATTAATGGTAATGAAATTTGCAACTGGAATACTTGAGTCTTGGTTATACATTCCAACTACAAGTGCAGAGTTATCTATTTCTTGACTATCTTTCCTTTGATTCTTAATTCCTCCTATCCTTTCCCTGTTTTGGTTTTATGAAGCCTTATACTATCTTAAGATATGACTAGACTAGAGAGGTAGTGGCTGGTTCTGCATGAAGCTATTATGTGATCCCTTCGGTGAATTCTATGAAGCTTGGTATTCTCCAGATCGATCTTGATCTGGCTATCTTTCAGAAGTCAGCAGTCGGAATTCTCTACGGATATTCTACATTCTCTACTATATCATTCAGAGTGATTGATGCCTGGTATTCGGGATTCTTAGTTATCGGTCTTCTTTATTATTATGCTCAGGACTATCAGGGTTTTCTTTGTCTTCGGTATTCTGGCTTATTTATTTCACAGCCACGACATCAGCAGTATTATTCAGCATTATTCGAAGATTTATACAGCCGGAAGTGCGGAGGATGATTATTGTTCAGTCGACTTGAGAGCCCTACCTCTAGTGCTTCATATCTTAATTGGTATAAATTCCACCGCTGTCCCCTTTGTATTCAATTCACCCCTTAACGAAATTGCGAGGACGCAATTTTTTGTAAGGTGGGTGGATTGTAATACCCCGTTCCCGGAATACGTACTTAGTTGCGTATTCAGATTTTCGGTTGTATTTTTTTGATTTGTTTCCTGTATTTATTCTGTATTATGAATTCCTTATATGACTGTTTTGTCTTGGATTTGGATTCGTGGATTCGGAGTCAGCCCTAGTCTGAACCGAAGGCCCGATCCTAGAGTATTACTCGATTTAGACATTCTGATAATTAGAATTGACCAATTTAGTTTTAAATATCATTTTCCAATATTATATATTTTCTATGATTTTCTAAATTTTTCTGGAATTAAAATGAAAGTCTTCAAAACCGGTGTCGGCCAGTGCCGCTGACCGATTCCTGGATTTTTAATTCTCAAACAGTTTGAAATTTCATGATGGTCCTTTAGGCTTTATTCCTTAGAATCATATTTTCTACCTACATTCTTTTTCTGAGGATTTTATGATTTTATGAAAATTCCATCGGAGTCGGTAGGTAACTGATTCCGGAATTTTTAGTTTTAAAACTATAAAGTATTTTTTAAAACGGATTTCACTATAATTCTTAGTTTAATATTCTTGATTTTTGGTAATTATTTCGGGTCGTTCCGAGATACTTGAATTTCGGACGATTCCGGTATTTCCCGAAAGATTTCTGCATCCACGACTCAGTTCCGGGAATCCGCCACTTCCATTATTTCCACTTTTACTTCCAAGGGAATATCTTTCCTTATTCCAATTTCTTTTCCTTTTTCCTTTTCCTTCATTTCTTTCCTTCCTTCACAATCCACAAGAATTCCCATTTTCCAAAATTCCAACAATTCCAAATTCCTTTTTCTTCTTCCACCAACTCCCACCTACCCCCATTAAATGCATCTCTCTCTCTCTTCCATGGCCGGCCAAGTGGCCAAGTGAGGGACACCTCACTCTCCCCCTATTTACACAAAACCCCTCTCTTTTCATTATTTGCATCTCCTTCATAAAATCTAAAACCTATATAAACTTTCCCTTACATTTCTTTTCCTTTTTCTTTCTTTTCTCTTCTCATTTCTTTCTTCTTCTTCCTCTTCTCCAAGAGAGCCAGCCGACCCTCACCGCCGGCCAGCCATCTCGTCGCCGGCGAGGACCCCTCCCAACTCCGGCCAAGCTCCACCTCCTCCAACACCAACAACAACAACTCCTCCATCTCCTTCTTCCTCAAGGATCATCACCATCTCTACCTTTCCTCTTCTTCTTCATCATCAACCACCACCACTCCTTTTGGTAAGTAATTTCCCTCACCAAGACTTGTACAACTCTTAGTCTACTTATGTTTGCATATTCTTGTTGATTTGTGTCTTCAATTCTTGTTATTTAGCCATCAAACCCAACCCTAGAAAATCTGTTCTGTTTGCTGTTTTCCCACGATTAGTCGACTAGATCTAGACATTAGTCGACTAACTTATTCTGTCCTGTGAAACACAATTCTAGGAAACACAGTATTAGTCGACTTACCTTAGTTCCTAGTCGACTAGAGGCCCTTAGTCGACTACTTCCTTGACCCTAGTCGACTAACTCATTTGAACTGCGACCTTAGTACTGTAGATGCGACTTCATTAGTCGACTACCATATTCCACCCTAGTCGACTTGGCATCCCTAGTCGACTACTAGAATTCCCCTAATCGACTCCTGAAATAAACTCAACTCTCTGTATCACAGACTTAGTCGACTTAAGTATCTGTTAGTCGACTTATAGTTCCCTGTTAGTCGACTACCCTTTTCACCTAGTCGACTAACTTTCCCTGAAACAGAAACCCAAACTCTCTGGAACCCAGTTCTAGTCGACTATACCAGACTGTTAGTCGACTAACTCCACTATTAGTCGACTACTCTTCCATCCTAGTCGACTAACCTTGCCTATCTGTCTTAGTTGATTTCTTTCTTAAATATGAACCTTATCCTCTAGACTTATATCATATCTTAGTCTTACTTGACTTGTCACTTGGCAAACATCATCTTACCTTCTCTCCTTCTCTCTCCTCTTCTCTCTACATATTTATATCAGGTTTTGTGGCGCATCCCGAGCTTTCGTGGATTTTGGATCTTTTGGCATATTGGTGATTTAGGCGAGTAGTCTCGCTCTTCTCTATTTGAGTTCCGTTTCGTCGGGACGATAAGTATTTCGCTTCCTGTTTTCATATACTTTATTCCATATACATTTTATTGCTTTCATACCATGCGTGGCAGACCCTTCGTGGTCGTTGTATTCTTGGTTTCTGATATGTTACCACTTGTCATTATTTCAGACCTGTCAGTTGCATGCCTCCTTTTAACACATGTATATCACCTGACTTCTAGCATGTCATCACCAGACCACTTGGCATGCCACTAATTGGCAAGACCCTATTGTTATGACCATGACTTACCCAGTCTATTATCGATCTTTTATCATGTTTGGTTGCTTGCTAAATATCACCATTCTATCATGCTATCACTTTACACCCAGCATGATATAATTGACTTGTGATTATTACTTTTACGGGAACTTTACCTTATTATCCTGTATCATGATCAGTGACCTGTTTTCCTGCTTTACATGCAGTGACCTGACTATATAGTACGTACGTACTCCTGAATTCCTGATCATGTCTATTTCCTGTTTTTCCCGTAAAGTGGTAATTAAACTAATGAATCCTAAAAAGGACCAACTTGTATTGGGTCGGGGGAAACATGCGGATATCAATATGTGTTCGTGTTTACAGTGGCTTTTAGGAATGTTGTGCAACTACATGTTCCGGTCTGACCTGTGGGCCTCCAGGGGACCGAGGGGAGAGCTGGCTCCCTTATTCCTGTTATGATAAGGGCATACATAAGTCCCTCCTGTTAGCCTTGCGGCAGGTTCCGTCACCAAGCAACGGAACAATCCTGGGCCGTGGTCCCGGGTATGTACGGGACCCACTGTAAACATAGTTCGTTGATACCCCCGCTAGTTTCCAATAACAACCTTGTTTCACTCGGATATGGATCTATGTGCGTTGGGACGCTAGTTCACATAGCTAGATATCAGGGTAAGACGAGTAATAATAAAGTGTTATAATAATCGGCTCTTTAAGTTGTAAGTAGAGGTATGTGGAATGGGACGCATACTAAAGCCTGCAACTTAAACGGCTATGAATCTGTGATGTGCCTTACCATATTAGTTGTATTGGTTTTATTCGGATTTCCTGTTTTATGATTATTATGCCATACCTGTTCATGCCTGCTCTAACCTATCTGCCTCCTGAGTATTTCCTACTTGATATCATTTCTTATATACTTCATTTGTGTTCTAACCCTCCTGTCTTCTGTACTTGACACTTGTGCTCCTCCTGACTCGCCACCTGGCATCCATATTCCTACTCGCCTGGGGAGTTTCACTGACTCCCCTGGATTCTCATGTCCAGGTTATGGAGCCCGGAGCGTGTGGATTCTCCCCGTTACTGCTCAGAGTGGCGCAGCGGTAGCGTGGATCTCCAGCCGACCGTCCAGGGCCACATCCTTCCAGGCCCCTGTATGCCTCTCGAGTTTCCTCTTAGCAAACTCGTGAGTGCCCTTTTTCTATTCATACTTGTACATTTCCTTGTATACTTGTATGTGAGCGCCCTTTTATGCTGTTCATATATGTATATCTCTTGTACTCTCGCATTTGCGCATATCTGTGATGTATTATTATTGTAATATTCATCACCTCTGGTGATAACTCTGTAATTGTATGTATATATGTGTTGGAATGTATAATGCACCATTTGCTTCCGTACTCTGATTCTTGTCTGTACTGATGCTTAGCGTATATACGGGAGGGTAGTTCTGACCTACGTATATACGTTGCAGTGACGTCCCCGTATCGCCGGGATCGGGGCGTTACAGATTTTCTCGTTTCTCCCCGTGAGAACGAGACCCTTTCATGCTATGTTTAACAGTATAACCTCTAGCATCCATTTCGCTGTTACGTTAACACTAAACCTATGACAGTGATTTCCTCGTTTCTCCCCGTGAGAACGAGACCCCTTTCATGCTATGTTTAACAGTATAACCTCTGGCATCTATTTCGCTGTTACGTTAACACTAAACCTATGACAGTGATTTTCTCGTTTCTCCCTGCGAGAACGAGACCCTTTCATGCTATGTTTAACAGTATAACCTCTGGCATCTATTTCGCTGTTACGTTAACACTAAACCTATGACAGTGATTTCCTTGTTTCTCCCTGCGAGAACGAGACCCTTTCATGCTATGTTTAATAGTATAACCTCTGGCATCCATTTCGCTGTTATGTTAACACTAAACCTATGACAGTGATTTCCTCGTTTCTCCCCGTGAGAACGAGACCCTTTCATGTTATGTTTAACAGTATAACCTCTGGCATCCATTTCGCTGTTACGTTAACACTAAACCTATGACAGTGATTTCCTCGTTTCTCCCCGTGAGAACGAGACCTTTTCATGCTATGTTTAACACTACACCTCTGGCATCCATTCCGCTGTTACGTTAACATTAAACCTATGCCAGTGATTTCCTCGTTTGACAGAACTTTGAGCTTGGTGGCTTCTCAGTCGGTTACGTCATTGCGACCTCTGACCGGCAGATAGCCAAGTCTCATCTTTCAGTTCGACAAGAACTACTACTTTGAGCTTGGTGGCTTCTCAATTGGCAAGTTCTCATTTTTTTGATATTGAACTCAATGAGATATGTGACCTAGATTCTCAAATCTGTGATCCAGTTCAACTTTCTGAATTAATATTGACGCCTGTTTTGTTACCAAACTTGAGTAATATTTTAGAGTCAGTTTTGATTCTCCCACCTATCATTCCTGAACTTGAATCACCAATATTAAGTCACATTCCATTGTTGGAAAATAAATGTGGACTTGAGTTTCACTTTCTTGACTTGGACCCACTTCCTGAACCAATCTCGACTCCTGAGCCTTTACTTGACTCAAGTCACCTTCCTGAGTCGGTATTAGTTCCTATACTTCCTGAGTCCAAGTCAATCATTCTATCATTTCATACTCCATTTTGGGACAAGGTGGTTGACAAATTTAACTCCGAAATTAATTATGAAATTTGAAAATTAGATGGGGTCAAATATTTAATAAAAATCCTTCATGGATACATCATTCTAATGGGTTATATTAAAGAAATTTCTGGTGGGTTCCTCCGAACTCCACAAAAAGTTGATTGGGCCGCATTTCGTGGACCAATCAGACCACCACCGGAACCACCACCTTAAGGTAACACATTTTCCTTCCCTTTCGTCTTTTTCATGCATCTATGCATTAATTCATACATTGAGGACAATGCATGAGATAGGTGTGGGGGAGGGTCTAACATAACTTAGTTTTTTCTTTTTATTAAAAAAAATTTAACATTTTCTTTACTTTTTAAAACTTTTTGAAAATAGAAACAATATTTTGACATATTTTTTGTAAGAAATTAAGTTAATTTTAAGGAATAGGTAAATCCATATTAGGATTTCTTATACTTGGTCAAAATAAGATTATTTGTTTGATTTTTAGGGTTAGGAAGAAAATTTGTTAAAGTAATTTGGTCTTGATCTTTACCTTGATGAAATATGTACACTTCATACACTTACACACTTAGGGTTCAAAAATAAAGATTCTTATGCCTTATACAAAAATAAAAAAAAAGAAAAAAAAGATAAACAAATCTAATTATTGATTAGCTAGGTGCTTTGGCCTAAGTAAGCCTTAGTATTTATGCGAAAGATGATTAGATAAGTTTGAAAAGAAAAAATATATATATAAAAATCTTCTGATTAAGCTGGGTATTTGTGCCTAATAAAGCATAAGTATTCACGCCTAAAAGAGGTTCATATAATAAAATCCTTAGTTTTGTGGCCTTGTCTGCTCGAGTCCTTAAGTCCTTGGGTGTTTTCTCACCCGGTGCCCTAAGACCGTTTGGTTTGGAAGTCATCGATTAAAGGCTCGTTACATGGGCAGATTAGAAAGCCTAATAGAACTAAGGAATAATACCACAAAAAAAAATATAATATATATATAAATAAGGCATAAGAGTTAGAGTTAATGAACCCTTAGTCAAAATTTTCACAATCACAAGGTGCATATGACTTAGGGTAAAGTAATAGACTAGATGAGAAGTACAATTTGACTCCTTATTTTGATTGATAACAAATTGTTGAATAGAGACTAAATTTAGGAATAAAAAATTCGGTTTTCCTATAACTTATAGATTACTTAAATCTTACAATTATATTTCAAATATTTTTCTCTTTCAAAATGTTTTTCGAAAATACTAACTCTTTGTTTCCCTTTCTTTATGGATTTTGTGGGTGTAATCCGCTGAAAATCCTTACGAGACAAAACTCGTTCTCTAGGGGAAACCTAGAGGTTTAATGGCTTATTGCACATGCTCAGTGCAATCGCGTGACCTGCGAAAGTGGTCTAATAATCCTTAGTATAGTTTAGTTGTTTTGCTCGAGGACGAGCAAAAGATAGGTATGGGGGTGTGATTGGTCGCTAATGTTGCATATTTAGTATCATATTTCCATACTTATTATAGAATAAAATC
This sequence comes from Agave tequilana, assembly GCA_038442645.1. Taxonomy (NCBI): domain Eukaryota; kingdom Viridiplantae; phylum Streptophyta; class Magnoliopsida; order Asparagales; family Asparagaceae; genus Agave; species Agave tequilana. The sequence goes on along the minus strand of JAVJIF010010106.1, from coordinate 33,527 downwards.
TGCATTGTCCTAATTAATTGTTTAATTTATTTGCAGGCCCATTCCTTAAGGAGATGAAGAGAAATGAGCCCAAAAGCCCACCAAATTCTGAATTAAATCAGAATTAATTCGCACTCAGTAAATCAGGGCAAAATCAAGAGGTTGAAAACAGGTTGAGAAGAATCCTCTCAGAATCGATCGGTTAAAGCCAAGAATCAAAGGCCATTTCGTCACAATCCTGGACTCAAACGAGAAAACCAACTGAAGATAAAAGCAGAAGGAAACCCCGGGGAGACCCACCAACAGGGTGTGGCCACCTGGTCACACCCTGGCCGTGGAAACGCGGCCAAAGCCGCGTTTCCGCGGCTTGGTTGTGGAGTTAGGGGGAGCGTTTGCTCCCCCAATCTTCCCGAGATTCTCCTCGTGTGGGTTTTGCCTATAAAAAGCCAATATTTGCACTGAAAATGGGATGACCATGCAGAGATAGGATTTAGCCTAGTTTTCATTCTTTGTAGTTTAGGTTTTTCTTTTCTTTTTATGTAATTTGTATGTAAGCTTAGGTTAGATGAAGATTCATGTAAGTAAGAGAGAGAGGCTGATGTTGAGAGTGACACCGATGTACCCTCCTCCTTTCTTCCATTGTTTCTGCAAGTAATAAAGGTAAATGTTTTTGTTTATATTCATATTTCCTTTTGTTTCCTTATTCCTCTTTCTACTTTACCTCTTTTGTTTTTGATGAGCTTGCAAGTGAATCCAGAAGCATAAGTATAACGATGTTATGTGAGTGCCAACGATAGTTCATGAAGACGTTCTCCTCCTCAAGATCCATATCACTTCATTCTTGCTAGGCTTGATGATATAATGCGAATTGGGACTGAGCTCGATCCTATGACCTATGCATTGAACGCCTCCAAAGTAAGGTAGAACATGTAAGGGTTACAGGTAAGTCATCAACTAAAGTAGATGAGTACTTCTTTATCTTTCTTTCTTTTCGTTTATTTCTGTAAATTAAATCACCAATACCTCATCTTCCAACTCTTTCTTTCCCAACTCATTTGTGCATAATCGCTTTCATCGTTTTCTGATTTTCTCCACCTTCTCATTCTACCGTTTTCTTTCTAACTTTAACATAATTTTTTTTCATTTTTTATTTCTTAAAAACAAAGAAGAACTTTCGTTTTGTTTTCATAAAGATTTCAATAAAGAACCTTGAACGCTTCCATCGCAAACCCTCCTTGTAGATCACGACCCGCATAGCCACTTACTATAGCGGTAAGAATTGAGCACTTGCACATTTTTATTAAAAGTTTTGAAATTCCGTATTTTTTTGTGCAGGTATAAGCTTCAATCAGTGGCGTCTCAATCGGTTATGTCGTTGCGACCTCTGAACCAGCAGACATCCAAGTCTCAATTTCGAGCTTGTTGACATTTACAAAAGACAAGTCTCAACCTTGAGCCTGTTGACATTTACAAAAGACAGGTCTCGATACTTATTGATATTTACAAAAGGAAAGTATCACCAACCTTGAGCTTGGTGGCGTCTCAATCGGTTATGTCATTGCGACCTCTGAACCAGCAGACAGCCAAGTCTCAATTTCGAGCTTGTTGATATTTACAAAAGACAAGTCTCAACCTTGAGCCTGTTGATATTTACAAAGACAGGTCTCGATACTTGTTGACATTTACAAAAGGCAAGTATCACAACCTTGAGCTTGGTGGCGTCTCAATCGGTTATGTCATTGCGACCTCTGAACCAGCAGACAGCCAAGTCTCAATTTCGAGCTTGTTGACATTTACAAAAGACAAGTCTCAACCTTGAGCCTGTTGACATTTACAAAAGACAGGTCTCGATACTTGTTGACATTTACAAAAGATAAGTATCACCCTTTCAGTCCGACAAGGACTACCTTGAGTTTGGTGGCGTCTGTTTGATCGAGATTTTACCTGCACACAAATATAGAATATTAGATTTAGAAGTAGTTGTGCAAGGTTCTCAATTCTAATCCGCAGTAGCAGTGGCTATGCGGGTCGTGATCCTCTGGGAGGGACTAGCGATGGAAGCTTTGTCAATAAGTTATCTCTAAAGTTTTTATTATTTTAATGTTAAGTTAGAAAGAAAGAAGATGGAGAAGAAGTGATATTTACAATGGAAGTGAAGAAAAGAAATTGAGAATATGGTAGTGTGAGATCTAAACTAAAGAAATAAAAAGAAAGAAACTATAACACGTACAAACCTCTTCTACCTTGCTTACCTTTGATCTGTTCGCGACGACTTACCCTGTCTTGGAAGGCGTGCAAGTATGGCGTATAAGATCATCCACCTTCGCTACCTACACTATGAAAAGAAAAGACAATCTAAAGAAGGATTGTTCATCTCCATAAGCCATCAAGTGCTCTTCTTTGGCTAGGCAGTCTCGAAGCAATCAGATCTCACGGTTCACAAAACATTAGAGAGAAATAACAATAGAAGAAAACAAAAACTGAGATACACAAGAATCAACAAGAATAAAAGAACATAACATAATAAAAAAGAACGAACCTCGATTCGATTTATTTAACAATGGCTGAAAAGCAAAACTTACACCGATTGTCACCCTCAGTACAAGTAGATCTCCTTCCTCCATGAGAACATCATCTCCTCTCAGTTTATAAAAAGGAAAAATAGAAATTACAAAAGAGAAAAGAAAATCTAAACTAGAAGAAAACCTAAAACCCTAGATTTGGCCCTCTGGCTCTGCCTCTGGACGCCCTTCTCGGTTGCACTGCAGGGGGTATTTATAGGAGCAGAAGGAGGTAGAGTCCCAACACAACTCTCCCACGAAAACGGGTATCTGGATTTGACAGGATTGCCGCGGAAACGCGGCTTGGGCCGCGTTTTCGCGGCCTTATGGTGGCGGCAGGCCATGCGCTTTGGCCCATGGCCTCCCCTGGTCCGTCCATCTGGGCGTTTCCTTCTGGAAGTTGAATCTCGGCTCTTCATCTTTGGATTTGGATATAACTTGGGAAGCAAGTTACCTAGATCCCAAATCTTTTCCACGAATTTCCTTCTCTTTTTTGGCTTTTATCCTCATCCTGCAAGTGTTTAGGGTTGAATAGAAGTCTATCCTTCCCTCTTCTTTAATATTTGCAACTTTGGCCCTTGTGTATTTGCACTTTTGACAATTGATATTTGCACTTTTGCACTTGGGCTTGAATATGGGCTTTTCGGCTTCTTTTAGGTTTTATTTATTATTAAAATAAGAACTCAAGGCCTGCACACAATAAATCACAAAATATTAATAAATGTGCAGAATTATATGAATAAATATGAAAATGTGATGGTAAATATGATGATAAAAATGCACTTTTCACTACCAATCACACCCCCACACTTATCTTTTTGCTCGTCCTCGAGTAAAAATCAAAGAGAAAAAGAAAAGAAAAATTAATCTAACCTAACTCACTTTCGTAGGAATCACGGTTGCACTTAGCATGTGCAACAAGCCGTTAAACCTCTAGGTTACCCTAGAGGACGAGTGTTGTCTCGTGAGGGTTTTCAGCGGATTGCACCCACAAAATCCATAAAAAGGAAAATATTTGAAATATTTTTGAAGAGACTAAGTAGTCTATAAGTTTTTAGGATCCTCATTTTTATTCATTCTTAAACTTAGTCTTTATAAAGTGAATTGTTATCCATTTTAGGTAAGGATCAAAATTGAATTTTGTGTATAGTCTTTTTCGTTACCAAAAATCATATGCATCCTTATGAATTTTTACTAGGAATTCCTTAACTTGGACTTTCATGCCTCTTTAATTTTTTTTTTTTTATAACTTCATCTAATTTTCTTTCGTGTAAGCATCAAGGCTTCTTGAGGCCCTAATACATAACTAATTGACTATTAGATGTGTTAATAAAATTTTTTTTTTAGCATGTATAACTCATCTAATTTTCTTTTGTGTAAGTATCAAGGCTTCTTGAGGCCCTCATACCTAACTAATTGACTATTAGATGTGTTAATACATATATCATATTTCTTAGTTTTATTAGGCTTTCTAATCCACCCATGTAGCGAACTTAAAGTCGGTGGCTCCCAAACCAGTCGGCTTTAGGGCACCAAGTGAGAAAACACCCTGCGGACTCAAATTCGAGTGAACTAGGCCCCAAAACTAAGGACTTTATTTTTTTTTACTCACCTTTAGGCATGAATACTTATGCTTCTTGAGGCACATGTATCCAGCTTAATTAGTGATTTTCTCTCTCTCTTTTTTCTTTTATATGAGGCACAAAGGTCTTCGTCTTAGAATCCTAGATATGCATTAATGCAAATTTCATTAAGGTAAAAATCAAGACTAACTACTTATTCAATTTCTCCTCCTATACCTAAAAATTCAACAATTTATTTATTTTGACCAAGTTTTTAGAAATCCTAATCATGATTTTCCTAATTCTTAAGACTAACTTAGATTTCTTTCAAAAGATAAGTCAAAATATTGTTCTTTTTATAAGTTTTTTTTTATTAGCAGATTTTTGGTTAGTTTCTACTTATGTTAGTGTGTTAGTAAAGCCCACCCCCACACTTATCTCATGCATTGTCCTCAATGTATGAATGAATGCATATATGCATGAAAAAGAAGAAGGGAAGGCGGAAGTTACCTTAAGGTGGTGGTTCCGGTGGTGGTCTAATTGGTCCACGAAATGCGGCCCAATCTACTTTTTGTGGAATTCGAGGGAACCCACTAGAAATTACTCTAATATAACCCACTAAAAAGATGTATCCATTAAGAATTTTTTTAAATATTTGACCCCATCTAATTTCCAAATTCCATAACTGATTTCGGAGTCAAATTTGTCAACTGTCTTGTCCCAGAATGGAGTGTTAAAAGATGGAATGATTGACTTGGACGTCATAGGTACAGGAACGAATACCGACTCAGGAAAGAAACTTAAATCAAATAAGGGTTCAGGAGTCAGGCTAGGTTCAGGAAGTGGGTCCAAATCAATAATTTGAAGCTCAAGTCCACAATAATCTTCCCACAATGGAATGTGACTCAATATTGGTGATTCATGTTCAGGAATGATAGGTGTGGGAATCAAGACTGACTCTAAAAGATTACCTAAGTCGGGTAACAAAACAGGAGTCAATAATGATTCGGGAATTTGAACTTGATCACAGATTTGAGAATCTAGGTCACATATCTCATTGGGTTCAATTTCATAAAAATGAGAACTTACCAATTTATCCATGGGACTTTCAAAATTGCACAATTGGTCAAGTTCAATATGATCATCAAAAATGGGTGATTCAAATTCATGATGAATAGGCACAGGATCCAATGTTGACTCGGGAAAAGTAAAATCAGGTGGAGACACCGGAGTCATTATTGAATCAGGGAGTAGAATTGAATCACCAAGTGGGAAATCATGATCATATTCATGCTCAAGTTCTATTTCAGGAAAGGAGAAACTTGCCAAGTTATCAAAATTTGAAGTTTCGGCAAGTTGACATGATGGCACTGAATTAGAATCTTGTTGTCCAAAGCAACTTGGTTCGTCGGCTCTAAGAGAGTGGTCAGCGATATCAGAATTGGCCGGACGGTGAGAACGCAAAGATTGAACCATCATATCTAAGTCATGATCACGGGCTAATCTAGCCTGAGTCATGGCTGCAAGCATCTTTTCATGGTGTGATTGGGCTTGAAAAGAGGAAGTGTAATCGTGATGAAGGTGTGAGTCGGTGGACTCACGCATCATCATGTCTAAGATTGATGGTGGTTGTTGCTTGGACTCATGCATACTCATCATTTCCTGAATAGATGGTAATCTATTCTGACTGGGTGGATCTGAGTATGAATCTTGGGAATATTGTGGACAAGGTGGAGACGGAGGACAAATTGGTTGAGAATTAGACTCGGGGGAATCGAAACCCCATGAACTCTGTGAAGAGTTGAAACTATTATGGAAATTATGATTATAAGATGGGGGGTATGGGTTATATACATTCGGATAAGACCATTCCAGAACACTAGGTTGGTCAAAATTATGATATGCCGGGTTGGTAATATCCGAAAAAGGTGTGTAATATGGATTAAAATTGGAAAAATTGTTATATGCCATATCACACAAACACAAACAAAAGAAAAAGAAAACAAACAAATAATCAAACAAAAAGAAAAAAATTCTAACCTAAGTTAGGGTAGACCTATGACCTAGACGACTCCTAACTGGTTAGACTGTCCATGGGAGGTAGGGTGCAGACTTTAACCACAAGTTAATCAGCCAGGTCAGGGCAAGAGTGGTGGGAGGTTTTCCGTCAAAGACGTTCCTTAATTAAATAACCACCAATCTTCGGGCTTTCGGCCCTCAATCCCCTTCCTAGACACTGATTTGGCAGGAGTCAACTTCCAGCACTGTTCCCCCTTAGGATAATCTCCTAATTGAGTCCGAGATGTCCCTAGGGCCAACGTCTACTAATTTTAAGTTAGGCTTGGGTTAGTGAGTGCTTGGGATATGATTTTTGGGCTAAGGAAGGGTGATGAAATCCCCACCTTATCTTGTTAATGGGTTATGCCCTTAAGATATTTTTGTGCAAGTGTACAAGATATGTAAATAAGATTCACTCAAAGCATGAAAATCAACCAAGAGATGAGTCCTATTCTACATGCAATGCGTACGTACCTTGCTCCAGCACTCTTCAACAGTAAAATAAAGTAATTGAAAAGACACGTGCCTAATATGCAAACGTCTAATTAATTTTTATTTTTAACAAAAAGTATTTTACTGTTGATTAATTAGCAGTAAGCAGGGTTATCACAGAACAAAGTTTAACAGAGCAGTAGACAGATATTGCAATTTGCAGCAACCTGCAAAAAGATGGATCAGTAGGGAACTACTCAGGCCGCGGTTTCGTGGCAATTGCCGCGTTTCCGCGGTTCTGAAGTAGGCTCTTGTGCTCTGCCTTCGAGGGCAGAGGCACAGAGTTGCTATATGTCCACTTCTGCTGTCAGTTTCCCTGTTCTCCAAACCTGCAAACAGAAAGAATAAAAGAATTAGTTAAATTTTTTTTTATTGTTAGAGAATAACTTACCGTCCCTCCCCGGCAACGGCGCCAATTGTTTGATCGAGATTTTACCTGCACACAAAATATAGAATATTAGATTTAGAAGTAGTTGTGCAAGGTTCTCAATTCTAATCCGCGGTAGCAGTGGCTATGCGGGTCGTGATCCTCTGGGAGGGACTAGCGATGGAAGCTTTGTCAATAAGTTATCTCTAAAGTTTTTATTATTTTAATGTTAAGTTAGAAAGAAAGAAGATGGAGAAGAAGAAGTGATATTTACAATGGAAGTGAAGAAAAGAAATTGAGAATATGGTAGTGTGAGATCTAAACTAAAGAAATAAAAAGAAAGAAACTATAACACGTACAAACCTCTTCTACCTTGCTTACCTTTGATCTGTTCGCGACGACTTACCCTGTCTTGGAAGGCGTGCAAGTATGGCGTATAGGATCGTCCACCTTCGCTACCTACACTATGAAAAGAAAAGACAATCTAAAGAAGGATTGTTCATCTCCATAAGCCATCAAGTGCTCTTCTTTGGCTAGGCAGTCTCGAGGCAATCAGATCTCACGGTTCACAAAACATTAGAGAGAAATAACAATAGAAGAAAACAAAAACTGAGATACACAAGAATCAACAAGAATAAAAGAACATAACATAATAAAAAAGAACGAACCTCGATTCGATTTCTTTAACAATGGCTGAAAAGCAAAACTTACACCGATTGTCACCCTCAGTACAAGTAGATCTCCTTCCTCCATGAGAACATCATCTCCTCTCAGTTTACAAAAAGGAAAAATAGAAATTACAAAAGAGAGAAGAAAATCTAAACTAGAAGAAAACCTAAAACCCTAGATTTGGCCCTCTGGCTCTGCCTCTGGACGCCCTTCTCGGTTGCACTGCAGGGGGTATTTATAGGAGCAGAAGGAGGTAGAGTCCCAACACAACTCTCCCACGAAAACGGGTATCTAGATTTGACAGGATTGCCGCGGAAACGCGGCTTGGGCCGCGTTTCCGCGGCCTTATGGTGGCGGCTGGCCACGCGCTTTGGCCCGTGGTCTCCCCTGGTCCGTCCATCTGGGCGTTTCCTTCTGGAAGTTGAATCTCGGCTCTTCATCTTTGGATTTGGATATAACTTGGGAAGCAAGTTACCTAGATTCCAAATCTTTTCCACGAATTTCCTTCTCTTCTTTTGGCTTTTATCCTCATCCTGCAAGTGTTTAGGGTTGAATAGAAGTCTATCCTTCCCTCTTCTTTAATATTTGCAACTTTGGCCCTTGTGTATTTGCACTTTTGACAATTGATATTTGCACTTTTGCACTGGGCTTGAATATGGGCTTTTGGGCTTCTTTTAGGCTTTATTTATTATTAAAATAAGAACTCAAGGCCTGCACACAATAAATCACAAAATATTAATAAATGTGCAGAATTATATGAATAAATATGAAAATGTGATGGTAAATATGATGATAAAAATGCACTTTTCACTACCAATCAGCGTCTCAATCGGTTATGTCATTGCGACCTCTGAACCAGCAGACAGCCAAGTTTCAATTTCGAGCTTGTTGACATTTACAAAAGACAAGTCTCAACCTTGAGCCTGTTGACATTTACAAAAGACAGGTCTCGATACTTGTTGACATTTACAAAAGATAAGTATCACCCTTTCAGTCCGACAAGGACTACCTTGAGCTTGGTGGCGTCTCAATCGGTTATGTCATTGCGACCTCTGAACCAGCAGATAGCCAAGTTTCAATTTCGAGCTTGTTGACATTTACAAAAGACAAGTCTCAACCTTGAGCCTGTTGACATTTACAAAAGACAGGTCTCGATACTTGTTGACATTTACAAAAGACAAGTATCACCAATCTTGAGCTTGGTGGCTTCTCAATCGGTTACGTCAGTGCGACCTCTGAACCGGCAGATAGCCAAGACTCATTATTCAATCCAGCAAGGACTATGTTCTCAAATGGCTGCAATACAACTTGGAAGCGACAATTCAAAAAGTAGAACAAGTTGGGAACATGACAAGAAGGTCAAGACAAAACTACTTTTATTAATTCTAAAAAGAAGGGATACATGGATGCACGTATATTACAAGCTATAGGGGTGCGTCATAAGATTTGATCCGTCCCTCAAGAAAGGCCAGCCTTACCTCCCTATCATCGGCAGCCCTGACAAGAGCCTGCGACCTTAGCTCAGCCTCATTAAAACTCGCCGTCTGGGCCAAGCGAGCCTCGACCTCGGCCAAGGTTGCCCTCTGAGCTAACTCCCGCCGCGAGAGTTCGTCATTCTGAGCCCTGAGCTGCTCAAGCCGGGCAGTCTCTTCAAGACGCACTGGTTCAGCCTTGAATAAAAGAAGATTTGCCTTCCTGATCATCTCCTTGGCCTTTTCAATTTTATCTTCAGTGTCAAGAAGAGCACTGCTAGAAGCATCTATAGCGTCCCCGAGCTCTATCTTCCTTGTCTCCAAGGATTTCAAGTCCGAAGAAATAGCCTTAGCGACTTCTTGAGCGACGAGATGGGCTTCATGCATTTGAGCGATAAGGTGCGCAAGCTGCTCATCAACCAAAGACTCCAGTCCGAACGGCTGATACGGCGCCATTCTTCTACGTCCTCTCAAATTGGTCTACCAGAAGTTCTAATGCAGCGGCCTGATTATTCCCTCCAAAGTCCCGGATACTTTCAATATTTCGGGAAAGGACTACCTTTAGAGCAGAAAATGAGGTAGTCGAGCCTTTCAAAATCAAATTGATGGATCGCTTCAAGCCCTTATAAAAGCTATCGACTAGCTCAGCCACGAATTCATTCTCAGTCTCAATCGCTCCTGGCAGACGGGCAGACTCTGAAGATTCCACCGGCTTTATTGACTTTACTGTGGAAGGAATAGTAGAAGCACTGGCTGCAGCAACATGAGAGGCCATCGGTGATCTCGGAGGAGTCTTCATCGAAACCAGTACACTAGCCACAACCGAGGTCGGACTAGTGACTACCTCCGGGAGAACGGGCTCAACCACCAGCGTTGGGGAAGTAGGACTTGTAATCACCCTCAGCTCCGTACCTGGCAAAACTGATGGCACCTCACTCGTTGATATAGTTGGGAGTGAGTCGCCTCCGTGACTACCGTCCCTTCAACCTCTGTTCCTCTGGCTGGCTCAGGCCGATAAGGGGGCAGGTCACCATACAAAGCATCCAACACAGCAGCATCCACCGCGGTCGAAGTGCTCATGTCACCCCTGGACCCCTCAGGAAGATCGGTTGGCTCCCTTGAAGTTGACGCACCCAGAGGCGGAACACCTGCAACAAGACTTTGTTTAGGTAAGGCATGACAAATAGCAAGAGTCAAAAGACCACAACAATACCAAAAGATAATGTCGCCTCAATCGTTTTGGTGGCGGTATCAGTCTCTGTCGGCTCCATCGGAAAATCTTTGGCGGAGTCAACACGAATGGCCGGCCCGCCTTCGCTTGCCGAGCCCTCCGTGGTCCACCCAAAGGAGCTAGAGGTTTCGGAACCTCCTTTCGAAGTCCCGGCGCCCGAAGGACCTACGCCAGCCGCATCATCTCCGGACTCTTCTGAGACGGCAAAATAGCCAGCCTCATCACCCACTTTATAGGTGAATAGGGGATCATAATGTTCCCCATGTTCTTCGACGGCCTCACCTCTCGGACTTGCCACCGCCCCAGTTCCTGCATCGCAAAACAAATAATGAGCTGTCTAGAACACATATAAGGTATATTACAAGGACGGAGTTGACTTTACCCAAGTCCGGAGCAATTTCGCCAGTCGTCGGTTCAGCAACTGACGGTTCAACTACTAACGGGGCCAGAGGAGGAACCACCACAGATGGTTCGCCCTCTACAACAACCGTAGGAGCTTGGCGATAGGGCTTCTTCACCAACTGCTTCCTACGAGACCCACCTGTCCGTTTACGCTTGAGAGGAACGTCGGGATCCTCCTCCTCCACCTCTTCTACATGTCTAGAGGGAGCTGTCCCCATCACGCCAGATGCAGCTGCTGGAGCCTCAGTACCTGTCTCCGCTTCGAAGCGAGGACTTTCAACATCTGAGGCTTCGCTGTCATCCACAGCAACGAATTCCTCTATGCCTGAGACACGAACCCTCTTACCTTCTCTTTTCTCAGAGGCCTTCCGCTTCAGCCGCTGAGAAATTAACTTCACACCAGAATTGTTAACATTGAATCCAAGGGGTGTGGAGTTGGAAGTTGCATACCACTGGCAGAAGCCCAGGGTCGTCAGAAGGTTAGGAGTCCTCAACGGCATACGCAGCCGCGCCTCGGTACAGCCGGCAATGAAGAAGCACCAGGCACGGGCTCCGTCAATGAGGCTCCCCATAAAAGCCAGATTGAGGTTTGGGTTGCCCACGTACAATTGGTCATATCCAAACTGTCGAGCAAACCGACTTGGAACATAAGGCTCCAAGTAGCAGGTATCCCCGCTTCGGTATAATAAATGTGAGGGCCGAATGCTGACCAGCCACTCAAAAATTTCCCGGCTCAGCGATGACTGCCCTTCCCCCGAGTCTTTGAACTCCTCATCATAGCCTGCATCCTGAATATGGGGGAAGCAGCGGAAAAGACTATAGACGTCATAGCGACGCACCAATTTACGGGCCTCAGCCACGTAAGTCTTCTGCCACGAGCATCCTTCTAATCGGCGGAGAAGCGCCATTCGAACACCTTGGGGGGGGGTCCTCTCTAGCTTCAATCAAAGAGGGACAGTGCAGGGCGAACCACGCCATTAAATAAGTGTATGGCAGACCTATCCTGGGATTGGGTCCGTCGCGAGGCGAAATGGTCCCCTTTCCACGCTTCGTCGTTGGCGGCCTACAAAAAGCCTCCGTTAAGGCACGAAGGCCTCTCTGGATACAACACACCATGGCTGAAAGAAGTCCCAGAGAATGACCATAGACTAGACGAACAGCAGGCAGCAGGACATTCGGATGAATGACGTCGCCCGAAGAAGACGGCACCACGCACCTCTTCAGCCAGACTGTCAAGAAGCCAGCCAACAGTGCCTTCCGGGACATCGGCCGACGAGCCTGGTGATGGAAACTCTGAAGAACATCGCCTTTTTCATAGGGACCGTCATCTTCTTCCACAACTAGATCCCCTTGGGAATGCTTCTGCATCCGGCTAAAGATGTCCTCGTCAGTAACTCCACATTGAGCCGCTTCAGGAGTGTTCTCCATATTGGGAACAAATAATCTCCCCAGCTTTTCAAGCTGCAGGAAGTTTCCTTACTGCCTCCGTGCATACCGAAGCAAATGTACAAATGGCACATTAACTCCCGGTAGGTCTCGAACAAGGCGGGCTCCTGCTTCTCCAGAAGTGCCAATTCCGCCTCGCATGGGAAGTATTCTTCATATGGGATAGACCCCAAAGGCAGAGCAGAGACTTCCCACATCTCATGCAGAGCCATACCCAGTTCGCCAACAGGGGTGAAGAAAGTCCCTGAAGCCGGGCAGTACAATTCAAAGATGGCGTAGAAGCACGCCACGTTCATCTCAATGCTGTAGCAGGTCGCCCTGACGGCCTCATGAAGATTCAGCCTCTCCAGATCCTCCTCGAAATGAGCAAGAACGTATGTAGTTAAATCCCTCCACCATGCCTTAGGAGGGTGAATCCAGCCTGGAGTCCTAAAGTCAGTGGCCGGGTAGTTCCCATTGACTTTGCAAAACTGGTTGCCAAAGGTCAGCGCCACCGCAGGATTTTCTCCTACAGGGATCTCTCGTGAGACATTCCCAGGATGTAGACCCATTATGCAACAAGGAGGCCCCGCTCTTGCATAACCAGGAGAGTGAAGCATCAATTTCCCCACGTGAACGGAGTCGGTACTCCGACTCACTTGCCACGACATCTTCTGAGCCTGCGTCACGTATTGGAAAGAAGACAAAGAAAAATGCCGCTTGTTGGACGGAAGATAAAACTTCTCGCCATCTAATTGGAAAATCCATTGCCCCTCCCCGGCCAGCAGCTGGCGATCAGGGTCTGGCGCGGCATCCCAGAACATGAAGTCGGGCTTTCTTCAAGAGGAGCTGTACTCAAAATGCTCCTCGTGGTGTGTTGATCACCACCATAAATAAGCGTGTCTCGAACGAGAGAGCTCCGCTCACTAAACAGAGAAGCCTGCCCTTGGAATTGCAGGCTGATATTGCCATCCATTCCTTTGGTCATCCCAAATAGATTGTTCAAAGGATCAAGAGTGTAGTGCACTGCAGAAACAAAGAAGAATTATGATTAGTTCATCAGCCAAGCGAAGACAAAAATGCAATTTCCGCTAAGGCATAGCCTCGCTCTCTGAGCGAAGCTAGCATGACGATAGCTTCGCCCCGAAGCTTAGCCTCGCAGTTGCAGATTAATTCCGCACTTCGCGACAAAAGCCGGATACAAGAAAATATTCAAGTGTTAGCTTCGCTTTAGAAGCTTAAACAGAATGCGCCACAGCCCTGAGGACTAACTTCGTCAGAAGGATATTGTGGTCAAAAATTATGTTAAAGGCATTAAGGTCCTTTTCAGTCATGTTTGAAAGGACAGCTTCACATCCTATTATTCAACAGGATGAAAACAGCCTAAGGGATAGCTTCGCCTGGAAGCTTAAAGTAGAACTCTTCAGTTCTTGGGTTCCCGTTCAACAAAGCAAGGGAAAGTCAGGGAACTGAATTCCCTAAGAATAATAGATCATAATTGATCATTATTAGGTTCATCCAGAGATAGCCAGACATCGGCCTTCAAAGAGATGGTAGTCTCTAATCGAAAGGGAAAGTTCCCTACCGGCGATTGGTCGTTCGATGACCAGAGGAGGAGAAGGACCCTCCGCTACAGAAGTTGCCACTTCTTTTCCCGCTCGTCTCCTGGGAGCCATTGGAGAACTATGGAAGTTCTTGAACTCTTGAATGAAGAGGAAAGAAGAAGAGATGAGTCAAGTGCTCTCTGAAATTTTATAGAGAGTGATCCGTCCTCTCTCAGCCCGATCAGGCTTTTATAGGCCAATGAGTGCCTGAAGCGACGCCTCGTAAAGAGCACAGGCCGCCATTTCGAATTAATTTGAAACAGCGCCTAAAGCGCCTTCCCAAGAAGCGCTGATTTAGCCCCGCTAAGGGCTAACTTCGCCACAAGTTAAATGCGGACTTCACACAAAAGGGATTGCCTTATCTTCGCCGAAGACATAAGCCGAACTTCGCAGATATGCTAGCTTTGCTGAAAGCCGATTTCTGTTTCAAAAAGAGTCCTATCTTTAACTTCGCATGAAGTTTAGCTCCGCCTGACTGATTCAAGTTCAAGATGAAGCCAAAGCAAAAATCCAATGAGCAGAAAATGAACTTTCATTGATTTAAAAGGAAAGGTACATTGATACTACTACATCAATGTTGTGCTTCGTACAACAGAATAATTTGCTCTAAAGACATACAAGTGATCCTTTCTACTTTCAAGCGAAACCAACTGGACACAAAAGGCCTTTCTCCTGTACAAGGCCGTAATCCTTCACATAATGGCAGATGGTGCCACCAGGACAGATGGTGCCACCAGGAAGTTGAACCTTCCGTAATCAAAATTGGCAAAGGACTGATCGCCACCAGCAGGTTGGATCGTCTTTGATGAAAATTGGCAATGGAGGATCCGAGACCTTACATGTGACGTCTGCTTTCCCGAAGTGGATCATCTCGGATAAGCGACTACTAGCCTTGCCTCGAAGTGGATCATCTCGGATAAGCGACTGCCAACCTCTTCTGGAACGCACATCGGCTGCCCCAGTTTGTTCCTCCTGCTTAAGAATAAAATCTCAACTGGAAAAGCAAGAGGAAATTTCCTGGTTTCTTTCATCAAGTCACAAGATTGGCGGACATAGCTCACTGCAAGGTAAACCAGAACAAATTAGCAGTTAAACACAGGAGAAGCTACAAAAGCACTAAGTCAAATTCTCTGAGGCGAAGCAATCCGGTTTCGATTTAGTCAAGCGTTGATTTCAGTTAAAGCAGAGGATAGCCTTGCTTGCACAGTGATGATGGGCTATCTCAGCAAATGCCAAGTCCTAGCCTCGCCTATATGGCTAAGCCAAACTGATCCTGAGGGACGCAGTCTTGACCCCACCTATATGGCAAGACTGGCTCAACATTGAAGAGACTAAGTCCCAAGTTTTGCCTGTGTGGCGAACCTAACAAGCATGCAATTATCTTTCTTCAGTCAAGTGATAGCTTCGCTGGGAAGCTGGGCTGAAGCCCTTCTCTGTAAATCAGTCAGACGTAAGGGAAATCAATCCCTGAAGCAGCTGTTAAAGCTAAATTAAGGGAGATGAATTCCCTAAAAGATCATTAGTGAAGTCTTTGAATGATCAAGACTTACCGGTCCTTGGCCGGGTAATAACCAGAGTGAGCATTCCCACTAGTTCAGAGATCTGAGTATCTCTCTCAACCAAGAGAAGAGAAGAAGAGCAGATCACTTCTCTTCAGAGGACCTCAAGTGTTCTATTTATAGGCCTCATGGCCTGAGCACTGTCCCTTCAAGCGTGGAAGCACGAGCGCTTTTAAGGCATTCATTGCGTCTTGAGAAAAGGGACTGTTTCCCTTGGAACCGTGTAAAGGAAGAAACGCTCTCCCTCATAAAGGCATTCATTACGCCTTGAAGAGAGGGAATATCCTCCCTCAGAAACGCACAAGGGAAGAATATCTCCCTCGATCAATGGAGTAATCCTTCTCGTAACCGGCCCACAGCAGTTGGCATCGGGAAAGAAACAGATGTTCTAGAGCGAACTTATTCCGGGAAGCCTAGACGCGAAGCCACCCAGACGCGAAGCTACCCAGATGAATCTACATGATTCTTCGGCGAACTTATCCCAAAGCAGGATTAAGAGCGAAGCTGAACTCAACCACCATGGCGACGTTCGTACTTCACATACCACCGATCAAAGCAATTCAAAGTATTTCGAAGTCTGAGCCATTGCAGACTTTCGAAAACTTTGAAGGGGTCATGTTGACACTTAAAAAAGACAAGATTCTTATTGGTCCGAATAATGTCTAAACTTGTTGACATTTACAAAAGACAAGTGAAAGATATGCTGATTGGTCTGAATAATGTCTAAACTTGTTGACATTTACAAAAGACAAGTGACAGACAAGCTGACGACCAGTTCTGTACTTGTTGACATTTACAAAAGACAAGTGACAGACAAGCTGACGACCAGTTTTCACCCATCTCCGAGGGACAAGGAAGCAACTTGGACTCCACTGATCCATCAAGCAGACAGTAAGCCCGGATTGCCTCTAAACAGACCTCAGCAGGTCTAAGATGCTAGCACTTAGCATCACATGAGCCCAAAGGGATAGCCTCACCTGAGAGGCTAAGATCATCCAACTTCGCCTTGAATCCATTCAAAGCTCCGCCAGGAAGCTAGCTTATAGCTTCGCCTGAACTACTCCGCAGAGAGAGTTAGCTCCGCCTGAAGCCACACGCAACTTCGCAGAAAGGGTATGCGGTAGCTTCGCTATAGACGACATCTAGCTCCGCCGAAGAGCTTTCTTCTGACTTCGCCAGATACTGCCTCCAGCTCCGCTGTGAGTTCAAAGCAGGCAGCGCCGCTGCTGGTCTGCTATGGTCAACCTTTGACCAATCAAATCTCCAGATGAGATCAGATCTAATCGGGATCAAGATCAAATCCAATCAAGATCAAATCTGTGATCAAATTTGGCAGTTGATTGCCACAATCTCTTGACTCTTCTAAAACGAGTAAGAGGATCAGGGGAAATCTTCCAACTATATGAAAAGAATCAAAATGGATCAAGAAGATCAACGACCTGCCATTTCTAGCTTCGCAGAAGCTGATCCTAGCCTCGCAGCAAGGCTACTTTCTAGATTTAAACAGATTTGATTCAATCTGTTTCTATATTTTCAAGGGACGATAATACCCTTGTTCTCCTTATAAATAGTCCACCAGGGGCACAAGGAGGACAGACCAGGCACATGCGCAAGAGACCCCCGGCAAAGAGAGAGAGAGAGGACTCCACAAGCAGAGGCTTCTTCACGACGCACCGCGCGCACAAGAATTCAGAGACTTTTAGAGAATTGCTTCTCTATTCAGGGTGCTGATACCCTAATACTTTCTTCTCAAGGAATCTCCGGAACCAGGCGAGAAGGAATTCCTAATTGAAGGCGATTTTGAGAAGTAGCAAGAGAGTTCTACCAACCTTTTGTTCTCTGATTCCCCAAATCAGGCGAGAAGGGAATCTCATCGCTCGCATCGTCAAAGGGACAAAGTGGTCGCGCGCTGACCAAACTCCTATCGGCACACTTCTCCAGAATCTCTGAGGAGATCTACTTGTAATCTTTTAGAATACTTGTAATTTAGCTCCTCAACTTTTTTTTATAAGTTTTCCCCTTTGCAAATCAATAGAAAACAGTAGTCTTCATCGTCCAAAGAAGATGGATATTATTCTGGCGAAGAAGTCAATTTTGGCGACGAACCCGCTCTTCTTGATACGAGCAAATTCTCGCATATCTCGGAGGAAGAGATACAGGGATACGACCCTGTGATGGTTTCGCCGATAGCAAGGATCACCGCTACTGAAAGTATTTTCTTTGTCCTCCTGAGTTGATTCCCCATCAAGTTAGGAATGAGTTTTAACATTTCCTTTGACTTTCTTCTACAAGGCTGGCTGCTGGTAGTGAAGCCATAACAACTTCTTCTCATATTGAGGAGATGATTCAGGAGTTGGCCCAGCAGGAGGGCCTTGAAGCTCCCGATACCAGGAAGCTTCATGATGGTTCAACCGCTGAGGTCGGGGAGCCCTCACCCCCAAGTGGTTTATCCAGAGATTTGTCATCTTCAGATCCTCAACTTGGTAAGAGAATACTGACATGTTGGATACTCTCCTTTTATCATTACCACCGATATTTAATGTTGTGATTTGTAGAGAGCACTGGGGTAGCTCAAGTAGAGGATCCTACAGCTAGCAGTGGCACAGAAGATAGCACAGTTTAAACTTTGGCCGGGGAACCCAGTGCCGTGGACTTTGCTGTTGCTTCTGTTGCTGTGGAAGCTGCTACAACAATAACTGTCCCGGAGGTATTGGCGACGACCTCAATGTCTGACGAGATTGTTGTCGGCCTCACCCCTATATAACTAGTTACCGTCTCTTATCTTGTCATGGAAAGGGAGTTCGGGAGTACATCAGTAGGGTTATTTCCAGCTAATGACATCATAGAAGAGATAGCATATCAAATGGTGCGACAATTGTTTGCTTCCATGAGGTCCTGTATTGACTTGGTCCTTTCTGGGGCAGTTCCTTTGAGTTTGCTCGGATGCTTCTCGAGAATCAGATCGAGAACATCAGTCACACTGGGAGTCCTTCGCAGGTTAGGGCGTGTCTGATGCTGGTTGAACAGCTGGGGAGCCACCTGAAGGAGCTAAAGACCCTAGAGAATGCTGGCTCAATGGATGAGGCTCGGTCAACGCTGAGTAAGCTCCTCGCCGCTCATGAACACGAGCGAAAAGAGATAGAGGAGCAAATGGCTGAAGAAGCCCGCCATCTCTAGCGCTTCCAAGCTGATTACCAAAGACTGATTGGCGATTCAAAGGAATCTGAAATCGTCATCCAGAGTGCAGAGCAAGTTATCACCACTGCTCGGATTACTACTGCCAGGCGAAAAAGGCTAGAAGAGCTGGAGGCTGCGAAGACGCAGATTCAAGAAAACCTTACTACTCATTCCTCCAAGTAGAACTCTCTTCAGGCGCAATTGGCTATGAAGGGATTTTTGTTAAAGGAAGAGATGCGGGCCCAAGCTTTTGTCGAAGCCGAAAGGGCACGTCGATGCATCACCTCTGGGAACAAATCCGTTCTTTGGCGAAGCAGGATTATTAGCGTTCTTCTTCTTTTTGTATTGTCTCATTTTTTGTAACACTCCATTTGTCGAATAAAAGTGTTTGTGTCACTTTTATCAGTTTTGAGTCAAATAATAAAAGTTCTCAAATTTTGTCTCGTCTTTATCCTTTCAGACTCTTTTGCCACTTGGATGAACTCAGTATTCTTAGTCGTACTCCTTGACTGTTTGTGGAAACACATTTCTTAGTCGTTTTGATAGGGTACAGCCGTGAATAATAAACTCAAACTGCACTGAATTCTTGAGCGAGACGCGGCTCTCTTTTATAGTGGAGACGCGATTTTGGGCCCCTCAAGAATGACGCGCGGGTCTCAGCCGGTTGGTGAGGACGCGACTCTGGCTCATTAATGGAGATGCAGTTCAGGCTCATCAAGAACTACGCGCAAACCTTGGCTGTTTGGCAAAGACGCGGCTCTGGCTTAAGAGAGACGTAATTCTGAGACGCGGACTTGCGTTTTTTTAATAAATAGGGCGCGGCCTTCAGGTTCATGAAAGGATGAGGATCCATGGATGCGGCCTTTATCTACGGTAGAAACGTGATTTTGGGGTCCTAACTGCAGCCACATCAAGAATGACGCGCGTTTCTCAGCTGGTTGGTGAGGACGCAGCTCTGACTAAATAGAGACGCGATTTCTGGTCCCTTGAGAGGGCGCAAACTCTGACTGTACTGAGTTCATGATTGAGACGCAGCTTTAAGACGCAGCCTTCAAGTCTTATGAATGGGTGTGAACTCATGACACAACCCTGAATAGTCATGGAGAATGGTCCCAACTTGCTGAGGAGACGCGGCTCTGAACCACTTCAGGAGACGTGGTTGTGGCCTCTTCAGTAGGAATGAAAGGAACGCAGCCCTCGGGTTTATGAAAGGTCACGAACTTGTGGACACGACCTTTGAGTCTGCGCCAGACGCCGCTTCCTAAGCGTTACATGCAGCCCATCTTAAAGATCTTGTTGGATCTTTTTATGCCAAGTCGGCATTGACGATTGGAGACTTGTGTCCTTCGATGTTTCCCGAAGTGGCAATTCATACGTCAGCTCCTTATTGGACTTGTGTTCATGCGGGAATTAAGGCTGAAGGTTTTGATTTTTATGCCATTAATTGTAAGCCTATGGCTTACCTATAAATAGGCCTCACCCCCTTAACAGTCCATTATTTAGACTGTTTTTCTTTGAGAGCATGCGCTCTGAGGGTCTTCGTCTTGATTTGTCTATCTTCCCTTCAAGGGATGTGTTCCAATGAATAGCAAGAACTCAAAGCTTCCATGCTTTCCTTTAATCTTCTCCAAAGATTACCGCTGTCAAGTGATTTCAAGATGAAAAAGCATCGCTTTAAGTGCTCTTTGCGGCTGTGCCTTGATGCATAAGGTTCAACTTCTAGAGAATTCTTCTCCAGGTAGGAACTAGTTGTCGCCGTGAAATACTCAGTCCTTCTGAGTTTCTGTCTTTCTGTCCATTGAAGAAACTCGATCTCTTGATCTCTTCTTGAAGTCTGATTAATGCGCCCGTGTTTGGAAGTCGCGTCTTTCAGGCTTCTTGATGAAGAGATCTGGCTGACTTTTAATTCTAAGTCACAAGTCTTTTGATGCGAGTGTGACAAACTCTGTACTTAGATCTTGAAACGCGAGTTTTGTACATAAAGTCCGCGTTTGAGGTTCTTAACTTAAGAGAATTTTAACTCTTTTGAGACCTCTGGACATAGATGTGACAACCCCTGTTTCTCAAACGCGGGTGTCGCAAACTTTGCATCTGGGTTACCTCGTGTCTTTTATCTTGGACGCAGGTCTGACACCAAACTGCGTTCAAATCTGTACTGGCCAACTCCGCGTCTGAAGTTCACAACTTCAATCGCGTCTGCTCTTTAGCTTTTTTGTTTCTGCCTTAACAGAATTTTAACTTTTTAGTTTTTTTGCTTCTTGCAGTTCTGGAGGCTCAGTCAGTCTTCCGCATTTTCGCTGGGCTCATAGGAGAATATTTCGACCCGCCAGCTTGTTCGAGCTCTTGAGATATCCGTCAAGGCCTTATTGGACATGACACACCAACAATGCTCGGGTTTGTCATGGTCACAGCAGGTATGGTGGTGGGTATGGTCCTCTTGCAGGTCACAGAAAAGAGGACGTCACCTGTAAGGTCTCAGATCCTCTCTTCACTAATCTTATCCCCAGAAGTGACATCGACGGAAAATCCATGCTCGTTAGATGACTTTCTGGTGGTGGAGATGTTCATCAACAAAGGATTATGGCCCACACCAGTTGGTCTGGTGGAATCAGAATGTTATTCTGTATTTTGACCTCAAGAAACACCATTGTTCTCGGTTAGCGATGAGCTTCTTCAATGTTACATCATGCATCATGATGTAGTCAGCACTCGATCATCTCAACACTGGTCAACTGCGACATGATTTAGTGGGAGAAGAGAAGAACCTTTCTTCGGTTCTTCCCAACATCTTGTATTTTGAGCAGTGTAGATGTCTTGAGGAGTGAGTGCAACCTTTCGCTTAGAGAGAGGGACTTCTTTGTACTCCTTTATTGTAACACTTAATCTTATTGTATGAGAGAGCGTCTTGTATCACTTTCATATGTTTGAATATTAATAAAAGTGAGATTTTTTCTTGTCTTCTTATATGTCTTGAATTTCTTTTTCTTTTTTTTGCATTGAAAATCAGACACATAGAAGTAGGGACTCTTAACTTGCTAAAAATGCGATAATTAATTTAACAAGTCAAAGTTGGGGAAACTTCTATTTTAGGAATTTAAGATTACTGTCAGAGTTGTGATATTAACTTGACAGAAATGTGGGTCAGAGGTGTGATATTAACTTGACCTCGACGGGAATTTCAGCTTCATTTGGGAAGACTGAAAACATCACTATCATAGATGTAATGTTAAACTTGACAGTGAAGATAATGCTAGAGGTATAATATTGAACTTGGCATTGGTCATCTCGACTTCGATATGAAAGTTCGAGAGAAAGTCATTGTCATAGGTGTATTATTGAACTTAGCATCGCTTATCTCAGCTTCGATATGGAAACCTGAGAGAAAGTGCCTGTTAGAGGTTTATTATTGAACTTGACAGCAACTTAATCACTGTTAGAGGTGTGGTGTTAAACCTAATAGTAATTTTGTCAGACGTGTAATTTTGAACTTGACAAGAATTGATTTGCGATGGGAGCAATTTTGAAGACTTGTCATTCAATGTAGAGGAGAGACAAGTGAAGTTTGTACTCGTTGGGGAGTATTAAAATTTTTCATTTTCAGAGGTGTAGTTTTAACATAGCAATGATTGTATTTATAGATCGACCACTCTATGAAAGAGAATTGGTAGGGAATTTTGGGTGAAAAGTAAAATGAACTGTCATAGGTTTAATATTAACGTGACAATCGTTGATTTCCTGAGACATGAGAAATTTGCCGTTAGAGGTGTAGTATTAACATAACAGCGAGGATTTCTAATGAGTTTTGTTGTCAGAGGTTTAATATTAACTTGACTGAATCCACTGGGGATTGAAAAATTTAGTTTGTCAGAGGTTTAATATTAACTTGACAAGTTCAGTTTGCGATAGGAGCAATTTTGAGGACTTGTCATTCTATTGATGAGAATTGACAAGTAAAATCTGGAATGTCAGAGGTATAATTTTAACTTGACAAGTTTAGTTTATGATAGGAGCAATTTTGAGGACTTGTCATTCTATTGATGAGAATTGACAAGTGAAATTTAGAATGTCAGAGGTATAATTTTAACTTGACTGAATCCACTGGGGACTGGAAAATTTGATTTGTCAGAGGTTTAATATTAACTTGACAAATCTCAGTTCATTTCATTAGGGAGATGAACACATGTTTTTGTGGCCCTACCATTTTGTGGGTGAGAATTGGTAGGAGATTTTGGAGGAGAGGATGGGACCAAGTCCCTTAAGATTTTTGGCAAACCCTCAGCTATCAATGGATTTGGTGTGCCTTTACCGACTACCGTTTGAGTTGGGCAAGCCATGCTATTCCCTTCAGCATGATGAATTGTCGAAAACTTATGTTGGACTTAAACCCAACATTTGCCTCTATCTTTAGACATCAGAGGCATCAGATGTCTATAGAAGAGTAGCAAGTTAAATCCGAAGTCTTGCATTTTGTTTCTTCTTCAAAATTTACATCATGCATCATGATGTGACCATCGCTTGATCGTCTTAACACTGATTGCCCGTGATATGATCCAATGAGGGGCAGAAGCTTCTCTTGGATCTGAAGTTTTGATCAGAGGTGTAGTATTAACCTGATTAGGAGAAGAATGCTACAAAGGATAGTATTTCTTCAAGAAGTTACCGTTGATTGGCATCATGAGTGTATCACCGTCTGAGGTTATGAGGCGATATGATCCATTTGAGTAGACTTACTCTACTACAAATGGTCCTTCCCATTTAGGCTGGAATTTTCCTTTGGTCTTATGCGTCATCGTCATAGGCCTTCTGATAGCGAAGACAAGGTCGCCTTTCTTGAAAGTTTACTCTTTGACTTTCTTGATGAAGGCTCTGGTAATTCGAGCTTGATAGAGTTCGATTTGCATTTGAGCTTGCAGGCGTTTATCATCCAAAGCCTCCAGCTCTTGGAGTCGCAGTCGATACTTCTTCTCATTCGTCATCTCTGCCTTCAAGGTGACACGTAGAGATGGGATTTGGATTTCTAGTGGGAGTACGGCTTTACACCCATATACCAAAGAGAATGGTGTAGCTTTCGTTGGGGTTCGACTCGTTGTGCGGTAAGCCCATAAGCATTCACCTAATTTGTCGTCCCAGTCACGTTGGCTTTTTGAAACGAATTCTTGAGAAGCTTTCCATTAGTCTTGTTGAAAGTATCTGCGAGGCCATTAGCGACTAGGTAGTATGCACTTGAGGACACACTCTGCATTCTGAACTTGTTGCAAAACTTTTGAAAAGCTTGGCTGATGAACTGGGACCCATTGTTATGAATGATCCGTCGTGGCACACCAAAGCGGTAAATGACAAGATGTTTAACAAATTTGATCACGTCAAATGCCTTTACCTCCCTCAAGGGAATAGCTTCAGCCCATTTAGAGAAGTAATCAGTTATAGCGAAGATGAACCGATGTCCTTTGGATGAAGGTGGGCTGATAGGGCCAACCACGTCCATTCCCCACATCCCAAATAGGTTGAGGTTGTAGAGCGAAGATATCCTGGTGTTTGATGGATGAAATCGTCATGGACTTGACAGGCGTGACATCGTTTGGCGTAAGTGATGGCGTCCGGGATCATCGTAGGCCAATAATATCCCAGTCTTCGGAGTCGATCTCTGAGTTTCGAATCGGGCTGATAAGCTCCACGCATGCAATCATGCACTTCTTTGAGTACTTCCTGTGACTCCTTTTGTGACAGGCAGCGGAGGAGGATCCTTTCATGCGATCTGCGATACAGTGTTCGCGTGATCGCATTATAGTAGAATTTGGGGCTTTCTTCTAATGGCAGCCGCCTCTTTGGGATCATTAGGCAGAATGTCGTACAAGGCATAGTCAATGTATGGGAATCGCCAATCCTTAGGCTCTGGACTGGCTGACATCTCAAGAGCTTTTTTGGCTTGACAGTCTCCTGTCGGTTTTTGACGATCTTCAAAAGTGACTCTTGGGCAATACAAGTCGTGGCTATAGACCAGTATTTTCTCTACTACTCCAGGTGGAAGGGCTAAGGAGGCAGCGAGAGATGCCAGTGCATCTGCATGCGCATTTTGCTGGCGTAGTACATGGTCGATGTAAAAGTTTCCAAACTTTTCGGCCATAGAGATAGTTGCATTGAAATAGGATACTAAGTCTTCATGCCTGACTTCATACTCTCCCCGAACTTGGTTAACGATGAGTTTAGAGTCACCGTATGCTTCGAGATTTTTAACGCCAATCTCATCGGCGATTTGCATTCCAATTAAGAGGGCACCGTATTCTGCTACATTATTGGAACATGGCTCGGTTAATGAGAATGCATGAGAGATTACGTAGTTCTGTGGGGAGACCAGTGCTACCCCCAGTCCTGCTACGACATGCCCTTGCGAACCTGTTCTCGATGCACCGTCGAAGAAAAGTTACCACACCTGTCTTTCAAAAGATGTCTGGGTCAAACAAACTTCAGCGACTTCGTCTGGGAGATCCTCGTAAAGTTCGGTCGCTCTCGGATCTGGATGTTCAGCCAGGAAATCTGCCACCGCTTGTCCCTTCACGGCTTTTTACGGTAGAAAGCGCATCTCATATTGGGAGAGCAGCATGGTCCATTTTGCCAGTCAACCATTTAGCGACGATGGCTTCATCATGAGCAACTTCAAAGAGTTGACTTTTGATATAACATTTATAGTTTGGCCCACCAAGTAGTGTCGCATTTTCTGGACGGCGAACACCAACGTCAAACATTCCTTTTCGATCGGGTTATACCGATGTTCAGCTCCGATCATGGTTCTGCTCAGATAGTAGATTGCCTGCTCGTGTCCCTGATCATCATTCTGGGCTAGCAAAGCTCCGAAAGAATGACCCATCGCTCGAACATATATCAGGAAAGGTTTCCTGATACCGGAGCTGTAAGGACAGGTGGTTGCGTGAGGTACTGCTTGATTTCCTCAAACGCTTGTTGGCTAGCATCATCCCAGATGAATGAGATGCCCTTTTTCATTAATTTGGTGAAGGGTTGGCATCTTCCGGATAGATTTAAGATAAACCTCCAGATGTATGCTAGTCGCCCTTGCAATTCTCTAAGCTTCCTGAGATTCCTTGGAGGTTGCATCTCTCGAACGACACAGACTTTTTCTGGGTCTAGGTGAATTCCTTTGGATGTCACCACAAACCCTAGGAATTTACCGCTGGCTACCCCTAGGAAAGATTTGGTGGGGCTCATCTTCAACTGATGTGTCCACATGATTTCAAAAACTGTCTTCAGATCGGCTATGTGGTCGCCTTGGTGCGGCTTTTCACTGCAATGTCGTCAATGTAGCATTCCACTGTTTTACGCATGTGTTCGTGAAAAATTGCATTCACATCTCTCTGATATGGTGCCCCCGCGTTCTTCAGTTCGAAGGGCATGACAGTATAGCTATATACCCCCAGTGGTGTCCTGAAAGAAGTATGCTTTTCATCATCAGGGTACATTTTGATTTGATTGTACTCTGAGAGTCCATCCATGAAGGACATTCGTTCAAACCAGCACGTATTGTCAATCATGATATCTTTGATTGGGAGAGGGAATTCGTCTTTGGGACAATCTTCATTTAGATCGCGAAAATCAATGCAAATCTAGATTTTCCTATTTTTCGTAACGGGGACGATATTGGCTACCCAATCAGGGTGTTGCTCCTCCTAATGAAGCCAGATGTAGGCTGTCTAAAAATCATTAAGACAAGTCGTCAAAAGTAGAGTCCCAAACTCCAGACGCAGGGCTAGTCTCAGCCGCGTCTCAGCGCACCAAGGCGCGAGGGTCGAAACCCGCGTCTCAGCCACACCAAGGCGCGTGGGTCAAAACCCGCGTCTCAGCCACACCAAGGCGCGTGGGTCAAAACCCGCGTCTCAACCACCAAGGCGCGTAGGTCGAAACCAGCGTCTCAGCAGCACCAAGGCGCGTGGGTCGGAACCCGCGTCTCAGCAGCACCAAGGCGCGTGGGTCAAAACCCGCGTCTCAGTTATAACCGTCCCGGTTATAGGGTCAATCACGGCCCACATAACGGGGAAAGTAAACCCCCATTATGGAGTGTTTTTAGGAGGCACGTACGCTCCAGAAACCTCTATAAATAGCCCCGCTGCTATGAAAAAAGGGGAGGTCGGATTTTTTTTTTCTGAGAAAAGAACTCTGAGAGAAAAGAGCTTGACTTTAGAGCTTCCAGAGAGGAGGAAAGAGAGTCCAACCCTTCAAAAAACTTGCTGCGTACAAGTTAGTTTTTGCCTACAATCTCTTTGAGATTTCTGGCCGACAGAGCTGCGTTACTCCGTCCGCCATCCGAAGAGAAGATCCCCAAAGTTTTCGACGTTCACCGGTCAACGGAAACAAGATTCACTTTCCATCGCCACCTGAAGAACCCAGCACTAAACAAAGGGAGGATTCAAGACTCAACATCCTCCCTCCCTTGTAGGCGGAGCAGTAGTCCGTTGTAATTTTCAACTGATTCAAGGAAACTTTACACGAATTTTTCTCCGTACCAAACAAGAGATGGCGACTCCGCTGGGGACTACTTTCGTTACTGACGAACAAGTTGTGGCGCAAGGTGACATCCTCTACAAGGGGAAAACGGTCGAATCGCTCGTCGTCGAATTCGACCAGGCAAAGTATGAAGAGTTCCTCTCTTCCGGCTCCAAGAGCCCAAAGGCCCGCGCCTACCGCAGGGTCTCTACGGGGACTTGCCCCAAAGTCCGCTCTGAGCCTCTCTCAGAGGCAGCTGCTGTGAGGGATGTTGTGGCCAATCACGCCAGGCGTGACACACGCGCTGACGTCTCTCAGGAGACCCGCGTGGTCAAATTCTCTGGTGTCCAGCCAATCCACCGTCTTCCTCAGCACCAGGTTGTCGTTGGTTTCTCTCAACCCACGACGTAACCGGAATGCTGAATGCCGACAGAGGAGGCGTGCGCGTCAACTGCAAGTTGGAACAACTGATCATCCAACTGAGGCAGGATGCAAGGTTCAAACCGGTGTTTCTGCTGCACCATATCCGGCACGTGAAATCTGCATTTGGCACCCAAACGTGAGGTTCACCAAGTTGGCCCCTCTGAAGCCCCACTCCACAGACGCCAAGGCGAAGCTTGCGCGCCTCGTCGAGCACAAGGGGCATACGCCTCTAGGCGTGAGGCCCAGCTGCCCTGCATCTCTCAAGCGTCTCTGCCCCGACACAATAATCAGCAACGCGATAGCCGCGTCTCTTCTCAGCAGAGACGCCAGACGCGCGTCCTGAAGCCACGACGCGAGAGCCGCGTCTCTGAACCCCGCGTCCTAGCTGTACAGAGTAAGGATGTCTCCCGCCCTCGACATTGCGAGGCTAATCTCTTGATCCTCCTCCTACGGATCTGAGAGATTATTTGACAAAGAAAAGAAGTGCTAATCAGATCACTTCGTCATGTTGCTGCCAACGGCTTATCATGATGCTTTCTGAGTGCCGTTGCAATTCAGGTGCAAACCAGCAGTCTCTAGTTAGACAGCTGACCCTGATTCCCGATCAGCTAAGAGAAGTCGCTCCCACAGGAGGAGGATTTTCTCTGACACTGAATATCCAGAGCTCACTGCAAACATGGTGAGCAGTAGCAGGGGAAAATAACCTGCAGTCAGCTCCGATGAGTCTGACACCGAACCGGAAGGAGTGTACTGACACACTCACACCAGGACCGGGCCAATTCCCCCGATTGACTACCATGCTCTAGTCCGGGCATTGAGGTGAATGACTCGCATTCCGCTATTGCAGAGTCCACAGGCTTCAAATTCCTCCATGGAGAAAGAGGCCTACATATACATGACTAGCACTCCTGAGGAGACCGCCAGGCGCTTGGAACAGCAAGCCCAGGTGCAGAAGGAACAATTCGAGATAATTCGTGCTCAGCAAGAATCTATCGTCTCCCTCAAGCAGATGCTCGCACAGTTGCTTGAAGATAAGAGGAAGTCAACTAACAAAGCCTCCTCTAAGAAGTCTAAAGGCAAACGAAAAGAGGGGGAAAGCTCGTCCTCTTTACATATAGAGGAGAAAGAGCAGTCTACTTCTGATTCGTCTAAGTCCTCGTCGCAGGAAAAGGACGACCAAGACCAGGGAAAGGTTCATTCTAAAAGAATGAATCAGTTGGAGCAACGCCTTGAAGCCCTTACCAACTGGAAAGGCCTCCAAGAAGCAGGAGTGGTCCGGCCATATCCAGCCGAGTGGGACCTGGTTCCATACCCACCCAAGTTCAAGGCTCCAACCCTCCAAGCATTTGATGGAAAAGGTTCACCGAACCAACATATCTACTACTTTAAGTCTCAAACGGGGAATGTGGTAGATAACGATGCCATTCTGGCACGTTTACATCGCGGCACCCTAAAAGGGCTTGCCTTTGAGTGGTTCATGAAGCTCCCGGAAGGTTCCATTAAGAACTGGGGCGACTTGGAGAAGCTCTTCTTAACGCGCTTCTTTGAAGATGATTCGGAGGTCAACATGCCTACCCTTTTAGCCACCAAGCAGCGAAAGGGAGAGTCCGTTAAATCTTTCGTAGAAAGGTTTCGGAACGTAGCACTCCGATGTCCAAGCGGTATGACCCAGGTCACCCTGGTGGAAATATGCCGCCACAATCTCCAAACTTCACTCCTTGCCCAAATAGGAGTTGCTGAAAGTCGCACCTGGAAGCAGTTATCCAACAAGGTGAACAGGCTGAAGAAATCGTCGCTCGGGTCAAGGCAGAAGAAACCAAACCCAGACCTGAAAGGTCAACGAGGCGTGCGCCAGACACATCCCTCCAAGCCAAACGGAAGGATAACTTGGCAGCAGTGACCAAATCCCCTATCAAATCTCAACCGGTCAAGGGAAGTGGCTCTTCAAGCCAACCACGTGCTAACAAGCAGTATTCCTTCAAGGATGAACATGTCGACTCGCTCTTCAAACTACTCAACAAGAGCAACCGACTGAAGCTTCCTGAAGCTAGGCGCCCTGAAGAAGTCGGTGTAAAAACCGATAATCCCAATTACTGCATGTATCACAGGATGTTGGGACACCCCACCAAGAGCTGTTATGTCTTCAAGGACATCCTCCAGGCTCTGATTGACGCGGAGGTATTAAAACTCCGCCCGGAGCAGAAGAAGGTGGCGGCCAATATGACGTCATTCCTCCAGTTTGGAAGGCAACCTCTAACACCCTCTGGAGTAATCCCTGTCCCAAAAGGAGAGCTACGAATGGTTAACACAGACCCTCACCAACAGCAGGAGAAGGGCCTGATACCCGTTTTCACACCTCAGGGAGAGATCATGTGGGTCCATCCCGACCTTGTGGATGGCAGCAATAGACCACTGTGACCAGCAGGAAGTCCAAAGGCCAAGCTAAGGCTACATCCTGTAATGTGGTATGTGCCTCTTCTCGGGAAGCGGAGACTGATGTTCTCTCACTGACCGATTCAGAAGAGGAGACAATAGTTCTGGCACAGAACCTAGTCAACTGGTGGCAGAAACCCGTCAGGGCAGTCATATTTGAAAAAGTATGACGAAATGGCGGTAGCTCCTCCAAGACCCGCTTGCAGAGTCAGCCAAGCCCTCCACAAAGCAACCTGTGGAGAAACAGAAAGAGCTTCGGTTTACCAAAGTTCTCTCGAAAGACGTCGCGGAAGGATCCACAGCACCTTACCGCTTTGATGTCTTGGCTCAACTAGCCAACATCCCGGCCCGGATTACTCTTTATGAGCTTCTTAGGCTATCGAAGTCGACCAGAGAAGCTCTACAAGAGGCCTTGGCTAATGCTGAGGTTTTCATGACCCAGGTGCCGATCGGACCAAAGGAGGAAGATGTAGAGGACAGCCTCCATACCTCCCAAAATTTCCCTGCATCACCTTCACGGCAGATGATATGCAAGTTAAAGGAAAACATGATCGACCCCTTTACTTCGCAGGGTATATTGGATCATCCGAGGTGAACCGCATCCAGGTAGATCCCGGGTCCGCATTAAGCATTATGCCTCGCCGAGTCATGCAATACCTTGGGATTCCTACTCACCATTTGAGCGCCACCCAGACTACTATTTATGGGTTCAATGCCAATAGTACCCGTCCAATGGGGAAGGTCAAGCTCAAATGCCATATGGGGACCTAAGGTCGGAGGTGACATGCTATGTGATAGATGCTGACACCTCCTAAACTTGCTGCTGGGACGACCATGGATTCATCGCAATTCTATCGTTCCCTCTACTCTCCACCAAGTCATGAAATACATTGACGGGAGTGGAAAGGTGCGAACGTTGATTGCTGAAAGGCATCCGTTCAAGGGAGTTGAGAATTATTTCACAGATTCTCTATATCAGGAATCTGTGAAAACAGATGAAATCCCGCAACCAGAGGAGCCCGACTCTGGTAATGAAGCTGATACCGAGCTGGAAAAAGAGGAGTGCATGTGGGAAACTAGATCCACTTGTAACGGGCATTAATAAGCCCGATGTTAATAATACCTCCGCCGATGATGTAGGCGGATGGTATATTAATGAAGACTTAGATCTGGCGTATTTCTCTGCGTTTGCCTCTGATTCCGTGCCGTCAGACACTAGTACGAAGTGGATGACGACCTCTGGTCGGCAATGGATGCTTTGACATCATTGCATGTACCAATGAAGTCGTCCTTCGAAACGTACCAAGGTCCCGGCGATGCGCAAGAATCAATATTCATGGTTCCAGCAAGACGAAAAGGCCAAAGACCAATTCTTTTCGGACGAATTGAATCCGAACCGATGACCATGAAGAATCAGAAGGCGAGCAGGAATCCCCCCAGTTCGATCATTATGAGCCAAAGGCACTCAGAATGATGAAAAATATGGGGTACGATCTAACAAGCGGACCAGGGTTGAACTTCGGCAAAGGAAGGAGAACGCTACTCCGATCTTTTGTGCTAAAAGGGAAAACCCCTGATTATTATCATCGGACTCGCAGGGGGTTGGGCTATGTGTCAACTCCAATCCCATCAGCTTCTGAGTATGAAGAGTCATTATGCCATGATTACTCATCGGGCACGTCATCGTGGGAGTCAGATGTCAGTGTCGGCAACATCTTCAGAGAACTTTAGTGAACATGGTTTCAACAAGCCATTTGGAAGACGGAGATGAAGAAATGATCCAATCCGATACAGATCCTTGGATCAAACACTTAAACAATCTTTGGGACACTCGCTTTGAACAACGCGAGCCACCTACAGAAGATAAGGTTGTCCAGATCAATCTAGGAGATGAGGCTAATCCTAAGCCCATCTTCATAAGCGAAGGCCTATCACCTTCTGAGAAAAAGGATCTAATATCTTGTACAGGAATACATAGATGTCTTCGCCTGGAATTACGAGGATATGCCTGGACTTGATCCGCAAGTGGCTATGCATCGCCTCAACATTAATACGGACGTAAAGCCTGTCAAACACAACAGCGCCAGTTCCGTCCAGAAGTAATGGAGGCAATTCAATCAGAAGTCAGAAAGCTTATAGACTCTGGCTTCATTAGGGAAGAACAACATCCCGACTGGGTGAAACATCGTCCCCGTTGCTAAAAAGAATGGAAAGATCCGGATCTGTATTGATTTTCGTGATCTAAATGAGGCTTGTCCCAAAAAGACGAATTCCCACTGCGATCACAGATGTTATGATTGATAACACATGTGGATTCGAGCGAATGTCCTTCATGGATGGATTCTCAGGATATAATCAAATTAAAATGTATCCTGATGACGAGAAACATACCTCTTTCAGGACACCACTGGGGGTATACTGCTACACCGTCATGCCCTTCGGACTAAAGAATGGCGGGACGACATATCAAAGGCCATGAATGCCATTTTTTACAAGCACATGCGCAAAACGGTGGAATGCTATGTGGACGACATCGCGGTGAAAAGCCGCGCTAAAGGGGATCATATAACTGATCTAAAGGTCGTCTTCGACATCATGTGGGCCCGTCAATTGAAGATGAACCCCACCAAGTCCTTCCTGGGGGTAGCCAGTGGAAAATTCCTAGGGTTGTAGTAACCTCTACGGGGATTCATGTGGACCCAGAAAAGGTTCGCGCTATCCAGGAGATGCAACCTCCGAGAAACCTCAAGGAGCTCAGGGGATTGCAAGGACGATTAGCGTACATCCGAAGGTTTATCTCAAATCTCTCCGGAAGATGCCAACCCTTTTCCAAATTAATGAAGAAAGGTATTTCGTTCATTTGGGACAGCGCTTGCCAGCAAGCATTTGAGGAAATTAAACAATACCTCACACAACCGCCAGTCCTTACAGCTCCGGTGTCTGGAAAACCTTTCCTGGTATACGTCCGAGCAATGGATCATTCTTTAGGAGCTCTGCTAGCTCAGAATGATGATCAAGAGCGAGAGCTAGCAATCTACTATTTGAGTAGAACAATGATCGGAGCCGAACATCGGTACAACCGATCGAGAAAGAGTGTTTGGCATTGGTGTTTGCTATTCAGAAAATGCGCACACTATTGATAGGCCAAACAATAAATGTCATCTCAAAAGTCAACCCCTTGAGGTTACTTATGACAAAGCCTTCATCATTGAACGGCCGGTTGGCAAAATGGGCCATATTGCTATCCCAATATGAAATGTACTTTTTACCACAAAAAGCCGTGAAGGG
Organism: Agave tequilana; assembly: GCA_038442645.1. Lineage (NCBI taxonomy): Eukaryota > Viridiplantae > Streptophyta > Magnoliopsida > Asparagales > Asparagaceae > Agave > Agave tequilana. Next base: position 332 of record JAVJIF010010106.1, on the reverse strand, counting down.
TCAAGCGGTGGCGGATTTCCTGGCTGAGCATCCAGATCCGAGGGCAGCCCAACTTTACGAAGATCTCCCAGACGAGGTCGCTGAAGCCTGCCAAACCAGACATTCTTCGAAAGGCAGGTGTGGCAACTTTTCTTTGATGGTGCATCGAGAACAAGCCCAAAAGGACACATAGTAGCAGGAGTAGGAGTAGTACTCGTCTCCCCACAGAACTATGTGATTCCTCGAGCTGTCTCATTAACCGAGCCATGCTCCAACAATGTAGCGGAGTACAATGCTCTTTTGATTGGGATGCAACTCGCCGATGAGATTGGCGTTAAAAATCTCGAGGCATA